>VICI01002243.1:0-17451 GCA_019593645.1 Akabosia matsudoensis | reverse complement strand
ATATTCAGAAACTTTATAAGTTACTCTAGGTCATATTGTTATTTTTCCGTTTTTTGAATGCAATTCCCTTAGTCATCAAATCATTTATCTCAGTCCTTTTTCGGCAAACTCTTACTGGAAGTCTTACTCTTTTTTCAATCAGGGATACTCCGAAAACAAGAAATTTACAGTGATTATCGGATCTTATCGAAGTAATCAATCAAAATAATATTTTCAATCATTTCCCCTGTAGGGAAGCAGTTCCTTGCACTGTCTCATTCAACATTCCTATTTTCCTTAGGTTTTTGAATTTTTCATTTTTTCACCTATTCCCCTATTGAGTTTTCCAAGTCTTCAGTTTAAAAATCATCGTCAAAATGAGTCTCAACGTGAACCGAAGTGTCAGCGATATGTTTTATCGCTACAAAATGCCAAAGCTCATGGCAAAGGTGGAGGGAAAAGGAAATGGCATCAAGACCGTGATTGTCAACATGGTTGACATTGCTAAAGCACTTGGACGTCCACCTACTTGTGAGTTTGTTAAAGAATGACTCGAAAGAGATTTTTTTCATAATGATGAGCAATTTCATTTGAAGATTTTTTTTACCTGCAGATCCAACCAAGTATTTTGGATGTGAGCTTGGCGCACAAACTCAATTTGACTTCAAGGACGAACGTTTCATCGTCAACGGTTCGCATGATGCTAGCAAGCTTCAAGATCTGCTGGACGGGTTCATTCGCAAATTTGTCTTGTGTTCCGGAGTGTGACAACCCGGAAACTGTGCTCAGCGTCCAGGCCAAGAAAGGCGTATTGGGTCAGAGCTGCAAGGCATGTGGATACTCTGGAATCATAAAAGGCGGTCACCGCTTGATTCAGTACATTATGAAGAATCCTCCAGGTAAGAAATAAGAATTTATTGCCCTAGCAAGTGTGATTTATGACTGGAAACATAAATTATCTCTTATTTTTTTATATAGAGGTGAACCCAGCTGCACAAGGGACCTCCCTTACTGAGCGAAAGGCCAGGAAACGTGACATGAAGCAGAATGGAGAGAACGGCAAGAATAACAGCCCACGTCCGGAAGACGACGACGATTGGAACGATACGTTCAACGGAACTAATGGCAAGATCGAAGAAGATGATGATGACGACTGGGCCGAGGATGTTAGTGCAGAAGCAGTTCGTGCTCGCCAGCAGGAGCTAAGTGACGGAGTCAAAAGTTTGGCTATTAATGAAGACTCCGAAAAACCTGAAAAGGAGCGGATGGATATATTCTACAAGCTATTGGAGAGCAAGATAAAGAACGGTGGAAAGTATGATGATAAGCAGTTGGTCGGAGAGGCTGAAAGGTTGGATATTCGTGCCAAGGCCACTCTCGTCCTTGCCGAACTGTTGTTCAACGAGAACATTGTTAAGCAGGTGGCTCAACATCGCATCGTCTTGCTTCGTTTCTGCCATCAAAATCCAAAGGCTCAGAAGTACTTGATTGGAGGAATTGAGCAAGTTGTTGACATCCACCGTGAGCTCGTCCCGAAAGTTGCAGTCATCTTCAAGGTTTGAAAAATTGACTGCATTTGTAGTATATATTTGGGGAATTCTCTTTACGCTTTGCATATCCATGATTACTAGTTATTCAGATCTGATTTTCTGGTGATTGGGAACCTAAGGCAGACTATGAGCTTATTCTTTATTTCACACCTACTCGCATAATTTCAGTCTGTTTGCCAGCATATGTTACATAAATCATTCTGTAATCTTTTCCAGGCATTTTATGAAGCCGACATTTTGGATGAGGAAGTTCTGCTTGAGTGGCACTCTAAAGTTAGCAAAAAGTACGTGAGCAAAGAGTTGAGCCAGGAGATTCATGCTAAAGCTGAGCCTTTCATCAAATGGCTGAAGGAAGCTGAAGAAGAAAGTTCCGAGGAGGAAGAGAGCGATGTGGAGGTATGCCAGAAACGAACATCTCTATCCAGTTCATGGTATATGATCCACCCATTCTGTACCTAATTGATTTTTTTGTCCGCAGATCGAGTATGATGACAGGGCAAGGATCACCAAATTGACAGCTGCTGATACCGTTGCGCCACCGAAGCCGGCTGCACCAACTCCAGCCTCGAATGCACAAAACGGTGACGACGATGATTTGGATATTGACGCCATCTAAGCTGTCAGGGGTTGCCGATATGCATTGAAGAAGTTTTAACAGGAGGATCCCTAGATTTATAATTACACTGCTAAATCATTTTTAAGTGCTACACAAAATATAATGTCATTGATATCCTTACTTTATAGTTTCCCACATGTATGTAATTTGTTGATAGAAGATCTGTGCATTCATTTTACACAGCTCATATATAAACTTGAGACGGTCATGCAAGTCAGAAAAAGGTATCTGTGGTGCAGGCTAAACTGAACACCTAGTATTTCTTTGTTGAGAATAGTTTTATTCAAATGTAGAAATTTAGTAAACAATAATAAAAAGTGGAAATTACTGTGCTACGTATATAGTACATGTTTATATTGTATTGGAATTGTCAGTATGTTCACCCATGTTTGCCTCCTGTGAAACAAATAATTGTCATCTTTATGTCGTCTTCTGTCGAAGTCAATAACTCGTTATGATACTTTCAATGTTTAAAACATTTTCAGTTAGTAAGCAATTGTCGTAATTATTACAAAAGTACATCAAGAAACGCTGAGCTAATTTTCCAATAGACCAGGGAAAATCGAATCTTAAAATTAAACCACTGGTTAACTTAAATCAGCAAGCCGTTGATTTTCTATCGTTCACTTAGCAAATTTTGTTTCCCCTTTAATTCAATGTTGTGAATACTTAACTATTCAGACGCACAACACAAGAAAAAAAGATTAACTTTGAAGAAAAGACATTTATATAAAACATACTAGTTACTATCTATCAGAGTATTAGTCAATGTTGTGAATACTTAACTATTCAGACGCACAACACAAGAAAAAAAGATTAACTTTGAAGAAAAGACATTTATATAAAACATACTAGTTACTATCTATCACAGTATAGCTGTAAACGCGCCTGAAAAAACTTAGGTCATGATGAAACAAAAATCTACCCATACTATACCACCTTATACACAACCCTGAGAATCTTCTAAATTGTCAGATCACAGAGGGAAAATTGTATTGTTTACAACAAATGTTACTTGTCTGCAGTTACCGACTTTCAGCTTAATTTTATCAACTTTTAAACATCCTCATGCAAAAGGCATGTGAAACACAATCGCATCATGTCTAACATTTTGATATATGAAACTACTCCAAAATCATTGTACCGCTATCTCCTAAAAACTTTTCAAATTCTTACCTCTATGTAATAATCATGATAAAATGGTATGCTTATGACAAGCATTACAGTTTCATAAGGATTTTACAAGCAATTGTCAACCTAATCTGAGAAAAATAACTCTTGTACTTGGCCCTCAAAATTTTCTCCAGTAAGCGAATGCTGAAATAAAATAAAGGACGCTATATACAAAGAAAAAAGTTGAAGCTTTTATTCCATCATCATATTACTCTCATAAAATGTATTATCTCAGAAAGCTTGCAAATGAACTGAGCATTTTATTACTATGCAGCTTCTTTAAAACAGCTCGCGATTTATATGTGCCCCATTCTCTTTCACAAAGCAATTCTCCTGACTTTCTCTTCTCTCCCCATAAAAGCAACAACTCACCCGTATCTTTAGAACCAATCTTTTTTCATAAACATTACGATTATGCCGAAAATATGAGGAAGTCAAAAGAAGTTACATGGGCCATTCTACGACGACGCCGGAACCTGGCTCGAAACGAAAGTCAAACAAGCTGAGTGCTGTTAACTTAATAAGAAAATTCTATTTCAATGCCATTCCACTTAGGCAAGATTGAGTAGAAGGTTATCTTTGTAAAACATACATCTTCTGAACTTTCATGAGCTAACACAAAAAAGACTTTTTTACTCTTCCTCTAATGCCATAATCCTAGCTAGTTAGGATCCCAACTGGTTGTCGTTTGAATAACCTTTTCTTCGAGAGCAGTAGTCACATTACTGCAGTAGTACCAAAAATGATGAAGGCTATTGAGGCAGTAGGCAGCAGTGGGTGGTGATGAAATGCAAAGTAACTCGCATTTTTTCTGCTTTATTACATGCAAGCTTTTTACCCTAAGAATGAAAAGCTTGCCAATGTATTCATGACGGTGAAGGTTAGCGCAGAAACCTTTTTTTTTCTTTTCATTTTCATAATGACGATGACTTTTGTTTAGCTCTGACGATGCCTTTCTCATCTGCCTACTACTGTGCTTGTAAATTGTGCTGCTAAAACCCTCATACTTCAAATTGGAGAAAGTTCACCAGATTGCTTTCCCCATTCACCGCACAACTGTGAGCCAACCAGCCATATTGATAAAAGAACTTGTCCTACAAGGAATCGTCTCAATTTTCGCAGCATGGCCGAAAAAAGCACAACCTCATCGACACTTTCAGTATGCTATATTTTCTTCGATCAAAATTATGCTTGCAAGAATGTGGTGCACTATATATTTTGTTGGGTGGCTCCACGAAGACGAAAATCTTGGCATTTTCTCCCTCACTATCAAGCAACTAGACTCGGTTCGGTTGGCAGAAATAAATCCCTCAATGACTCCTGCAGAACACACAAGTGTACTCCCAAAAGCCTGAGGACAACAGAGCGAGAAAAAGAGAGAAAAAATATATTGTAATGAAAGTTATGCTCTTGTCGAGCAGTGTGATTTTCTCTTTCACGCTAGAAACTACCCAACTCCTTACAAAAGATGCCAAACTATAGCAATCATCATAAGAGAACTTTCTTCCCTGCATTTTTAGACAAAAAAAAGTAACAAATAAAGACTTGTCAAGTAAACCCACACTGTTTTCTCTATCTAACATCTAGTCGAGTATATTACGAAAGAAAAAAAGTCAAAAATATCTTTCATGTTTTCCGCTATTTACGTACGTATATTATTTTCGCAAAGATGGGAGGAGTAAATGGTAAAACTTGATTTGATATGGTGCTTGTTAGTAAAAACCTACCGGTTATTTTGTAGAAGGTTAAACCAAGGACGGAAAGAACTAGAAAAGTCAGCTTATAATGTTACGCCAAGAGGCAGTTGTAACAGTTATTGTTTTTCCGCTATTTACTATAGCACGCGCATATGAAAATGGTATTAACGATGGCGAGAGACTCGATAGCACAGTTTACGGATGTGACTCGGGAATCAAGTGGGATGAAGAAACGTGAACTATATCTGGCAAAGTTTTCAGCATTACCAGGCGAAAACGTGGTATGAAAAAGAAGCATGCACAAAGGACAACATTATTTTCAGCCAAAATGGAAAGTCACGTTACGAACACAAGACTAGGAACTCTGCAATATTCATAGGTATATAATTTGGGTTGGAAAGAGGAACACAACATGGAAGTTTCTTTTGCGATGTGGCTTATTTTGATTACGGGCAGAAGACGCCGTGATAATGTGAGCAATCTAGAAATGTCATCAACCAGCTTGTGAGTCATTCGATAGCAGAACAGAAGAAATAGAGGATGGTCAGAGTAGTGGCATTTTAATGGTAAATTTCAAGGCTGTTTCTCCTCTCAGATGTGTTTTCACTTTCGCATGAAAATGCTGAGACAAATTCAAACACATAAAAATTTCATCGACGTGTTTATGTATATTCTCTGGAGACAATAAATGGAATTGCTGAAACTAAAATGTGCGCTAGGAAATCGTCGTTTATCTACGTAGGCCAAGAGAATCTTCAGTTAGACGTAGTTGAAGAGATGTCGTTTATTATAAAGCATTGCGTCTTAGACGCTACAAGCTTATAGAGATCGTGTTTTGTCTGTCGCCCCGTCCGAAATGTCCGCTGCTTACTTAAGCATAGTTTGCGTATGATAATTCGAGGTTTCATGCAAATTAATCTTAATTTTACAAATAGTTCCAAAGCCACGACAAAATTAATACATTATCATCTGGATCTCCAACGATAGGCCCTTTCAAATATATTATTTGTGCACGACTACTCCCGTATTTTATGCCCAATTGACTCTGAATTCCGCAAAAAGGGGCATAATCTATGAAGGGATCAATGTATCAACTTTTGAGCTCCTTGATAAGCTGTTTGCAGGTCTGATCAGGGCCTATTTTGGTTTTGCACTTAAGCGACCGCATCTTTTCGGACATAGGCTCCAAACTTGGTGGTACGTTTATATGATATCATCAACTTTTTGGTGTCCCTGAAGACTTAAAATTTTTGTAACTAGTTGAGTTTTTAGTCGATCAGTTTTTCAGGATCTTTCTCTAAAATCTGTTATTTTTGCCCGAACTGCTTCGTACTTTGTAAGCAGGCTTATTACGGAACAATGAACAATTTTTAATCATACTGAGGCCCTTTGCGGGCCCTATAATGTGCCATATTGTGACCTTTTGCTCTAGAAATTAATTCTTTTTACGCTAATTGTTATTAAAGGCTCCTTAGACTCGTAGTTCTCCTTTTTTCACCATAAATTTTTGAATGAATGAATTTGAAGTTTTACATCCGCAATGCTTCCTTATCCATTATCGCCTTAGTTTATTTAGCAGCGGAAGGACATTTTCGTTATAAAACAGCACGTCAAGTTTGTAGAACATGTGTTAGGTGCGTGTAGTGTCTTTCTGGAAGCTGCTCATATATAAGACACGATGAGGTTGACAAACAAGAGGAAGCAATTATTGTCACGAGGAAATTAATTGATAAGCTCGACATTGCAGAGCTGAGACTTTCAAATTGCGGTTGGGTCGGATGGAAAGTGTGAAATTCTCATCTTTTAAAGCACCTTGAAAGTTATTTTGCGAAAAGAAGGGAGGATAGCGACAACATAAAGTACTATGGTTGTTAGTTCAAGAACCATACAGAGATAGAAAAGAAACCAGTCTCTCTTCGTCGTCGGTATGATGCGTTGCGGTGTTAGAGGAACAGTCACAGCATTGACGCATACATTGACAATAAATTTGTACTTCAATCAATCTATGTCGCAAAAAATGAATAGCGTACAAAGTCAAAGCGCATTTAAATTTTTCCCCAATTCTACGTACAATATTACACACGAAATGTCGACATACAATCAAATTCAATAACACAATTTCCGGTGAAAATCGCAAGGTTCGTTAAGCACATCCTATCTGCTACACTTGTTACATGCACACACCAATCTTGTCCAACTTACAGGGATTACAACTTATGGCAAGGCCACTTCACGCAAAAGTGTTGGAACCTGCACGGGTTTGTGGTACTTGTTTCACGCAGTATAATTTAAACTTGAGAAATTTACATGTCTGGAAAAGAAAATTTTCAAAGGCAGACCATTGCATGTTCAAGACAAAACAATTACCATTTTATAACTTCCGGTAACTACCGGTTAGCTTTGGGACCATGCGCATTTATTATTAAAGTAGCTATTTCTTCAACATCCCTGTGTCCTATGACTGGTGAAACGTATGATGTCTTGCGGGCATATGCCAAAGTCGATCCAAGCGGTAGGAATGCTTAAATCATGAATAGGAAGCCTTGAAAAGACGAACAAAAATTTTAATTTTCATACTCAAGCGTTCAGTACCCGAGCTGTGGAAAATGCAAAATTCATGCAGTCAGCGGTAACTGACTAAATTTCTCCATTCATCATACACGCAATGTATATGTGTAGGCATATGAGTTATATTCCGTGAATTCACCCTCGCGTATTAAAGTTCAAATTCCAAAGGCAATTTGCATTTCATTCCTTTTGTTTTAATCATCGTCCATGGAACAAAGAAAATTTAATGTTTGTCGCTGCCATTTCTCCTTGTCTAACAAATGAGAAACCTTAAATATTCGCTACAAAGTCAAAGTTGCGACTCGTTTCCAACTGGGCTCACTCCGCCAAGTATTTCGTATTCACGTTTTTGGGAAGTGTGGGCG
Source organism: Akabosia matsudoensis (assembly GCA_019593645.1). Lineage (NCBI taxonomy): Eukaryota > Metazoa > Arthropoda > Collembola > Entomobryomorpha > Paronellidae > Akabosia > Akabosia matsudoensis. Next base: position 9,503 of record VICI01002243.1, on the reverse strand, counting down.
AAAGAGTAATACCTAATAAGCAGAATGTTTCCACATAGCTTTCTCTCATTTCTACCTCCAAGTCCGTTTTTCATCACGCCATACCACGAAAAAACTGAAAAGCAGCTGCCAACTTATAAATTCACATATACAGACAGCCTCATTTCAATTGAAACCGTATAAAAACGTTATTATTTGTTTGCAACTGTCTCCAATCATAGCTCATGGTGGCTTTTAGCAAGAATGATTATTAAAAATGTAATGAATGCTTCACTGTATGAATATTAAAAACTGAATATCCTTTGTACAAGTATCTCAAGATCTCAAGTTGCCCCAACACTATCTGAATTCCAACGTTGATAAAAAGTGAAAATCTCGGAACCAATGCAATGTACTTAATACGCGTCCACGTCTATGCATCAATATGTCGTATGTCTCCATTATAACTTAATAAAAACGATAAGCACATGAACCACATATTTGTATTTACGATTGACTGCATTCAGTTTATTGGCTTTTTGGAATAGCGTTGCTCTCACTTTTTTTAACTCTTTCCACATTCAGTGTCACTGCCAATGATTTTTATATCGCTTTCAAGCCAAGTGCCAACTACTTAAGCCTATTAACAGTTGGTTTGCCTATCTTGTGCATCTTTTCATGGAAAAAAAATATTCCGTAAAAAAGAAACACAGCTCCCCACACACTGATTTTTTTTATTCAATTCACCGTCCATTTCTGCCTCGATTATTTTCTCATACAGCGTAAATCATTTTTTTGCGCTACAGGCCATTAGGGAAATCCAATAACTGCTTGCGCATTACATTTTTTTATTGAGATCAAACGGAATGGCATAAAACGTAGGAAATTGGGCTGGTGGAATGCATATCAGAGAAACAATGGACACGTGGCTTCGACTGTTGACTTTGCCCCATATGTATCGGTTTCGTTTCCTTCCACTGAAATCACGACAGACAAAATACCAGAGCCTTTTGGAATGCTATGATTTTTGCCTGTGATATTGTGCTATTCAAGCAAATTAACTGTTTCGAGGTCATAATATGAAATATTTTCCCAGTAATTTGATACAAAGGGAAAATAATGAAAATGATATTCCTTTAAACGCCTTACAAAAACGCCCCGTTTCTGCGTGGCTTGGAACAGTATACAAAGAAACGTAGACCGTAGTCTACATCACAAAACATTCAAGCTACCATTAAAATCATCATAATGCAATTAGTACTTAATAATAAACAGAAAGGATTTCTTCTGCTCCAAGAAAGCTCCTCGTTACTATTCAACGAACACTTACGACTAGCAATTCTGTTTGGTTACATGATGCAATTCTGGGTCTTCTGACTCAATGAATGAGTTCTGATTACGAGTTCTTTATTGTGTTGCGCAGCTACGTTCACAGATCCATAAAGTAGAGCTCGGCCCAACAAATGGTTTGGTGAGAGCGAAGAGCTGAAAATAATACCACTGGCTGTCAAATAATGTTACTCCTACATATATCCAAGAATGCTTTAAAACATGGTTTGTTAAAGGAATTAATTTATTGATGCGTAATTCTAGATACAAAATATTATCATCAATGCGAAAGCCCATCTGATCAATAAAATCTGTAAAACCTGGCCAGAGATTAGAAAAACATGTAGTCACTAGTTTCATTTCGGCTAGGTTGCGGCTGCGGGCAGTTTACGACTGGGGTAACCTGAATTATTCACGTTATGTAATACATAATAGGCATTACATGAAATAATCCGATTACGATTAGGAAAGACGATATGCCTTTGATCATGATCTGACATTATAAGCTGAATGTACGCGGAGCAATAACTATTTTCCGATTGAGCCGCTTTCATCGGTCAAAACTGTTCAATTTTATGATGCAACTCTACAAGCTCATGAAAGCATTTTTGTCCGGCAAACAATATTACAGATAAATGCCGTAATTTTCCTCGCATCGTTTATTTTTTCCATGAACCGGCAGTTGGAGTCGTTGAAATTTTCTCTGTTCTGTTGTTACTGTTACTATTTACGTGCTGAAATTACAGTGCAACAAAACCTTGTTTCTCATAATGAAGTTTGGGTCCCTTGCCACCCAGAAAACTCTGAAGAAAAGCCGAGCAACTTTCGAGAAAACACCAGACCAGAGGTTTTCACCGTTTTCACCTTAGTCTCTGCTTGTCCTGCAGGTAAATATAGATTTTTCCTAGTTTCCTCCACATGGCCTGATTTTGCTGAAGTGATACAGGGGAAAGCAGCGATAATGCCAAATTACGTTCAAGCATGCCAGTCCCAAGAAAACAGTTTCTCATCAACATCAGCCAATAATAATCTTCTTCTTCCTTATTGCTTCAGGCTTACCATTTTCTCTTTTTCTCTCCATATGGGTTGACGATAGGATTTTCTTCCCAGATGAGGAAAGTAAAAGAAAAAAAGAATCATAGAAAGAGTTTTCGATTTATAAGCTGAAAGGGATAAAGCACATGAGAAGAAAAGCTCTCCAAAAGTAAAAGGAAAAAATAATGCTAAAAAGGGCACGAAAACATAATAGCATCCATACAATTCGAAATGTATATTACTAACAATTTTTTTTGCAAAAAGGAAAAAGTGACGACGACGATTTTTTGTGTAAGATAAGCCCTAAAAGAGATGACCAAAATGAGGGAAAGAAAAAAAAAACGCGGAGTATATCTGCCAATATAGACGTACGTGAGCACTTTTCACGTTCCCTTTTACGTCTGTACGTCTGAAAAAAATAGATACGTGTGTGTAGCATTTGCATGGTTTCGAAAAGGTAGAGTAATAGGTTTTTCCATTCTTTCAAGCCAAACCTCCACTCTGGAGAAAGCAAAATCCAAGTATGTCATGATGTGAAAGGTAAAAGCCAATTGTTCTTCGTGTTTTGCAGTTCTTTTCTTACTCCAACGCGGTTTGAGTTTTCGACATTCTGTTTATTTTCGCCTTTACCTATTCAGCTCGGGAATTTTTCTCTTCAAATATTTCCCCCTCATGATCGTCGTCATGCAGTAGTTTTACTCCAAAATATAATTATTTTTCATGGCCTTTTAGAAATTGCGAAAAATGTACACACATGCAAAATAAACATATTTTCATAAGGTTGTGTAGTTGCATGTCGGATTTCCTTATGTGATAAAGTTTTTGACTTGTTCAGCCAGGAAAGCATGCCACCATAGCCCACGGGACTTGTTTACCGAGTGGATTGGCCTCATGTTCTTGTGACGTTGTTAGTTGTTAGTACTGATCGTTGAAAAAAAAATCGAAAGAGCAAAATAAACAGGCAATTTGGATGCTTTTACTTTGAACAATTTCTACCAAAAAAATATACATGAATGTAGCTGCACGTGCATATCCGTTCCAGAACTTTGTCCGGAAAAATCCACCACAAATCATGAGAGAAAGTTGTTTAATTTTCACTCAGACAATTGCCACACTTCAAAAACGACTAGGAAACCCCCAAAAATATTCTCTGGTCAGCACACGCCTCGTTGGAAAACACTCCGTTCCGCTTCTGGTTTTTTTGCATGACATGAATAACAAATTTAAAAGCCTAAATGGGAAAAAGGAACAAGGCTGTTGTATGCATGCCACTCTTCTCTTTTTAATTTCCCAACATTTTTCCTTCGAAACTGTACACTCAGCCAGTTTGTCGTTTTATGAGACAGGCGTATTAAGATCCATGCCCATTCAGTCAACATTTTGCATTGCGGACAAACTGTTTTAGCAAACATTTCATTCCCTGAAGTAAAACGCATTTTTATAAGCATTTAGAATGCTAGAAAAAAAATGTTCGTTTGAGACAATCAGCATATGTCGTGTCGGTAAACTTGTTGTGAACTTGTCCTGCATTCATGTCTTCCACTGTCGTCACTAATTTTTTTTCTCTCTCTCGTGCTCTTGCTCCCGTTTTAGTTTTCGAACCTTATTATTACCCGAGCATGCATATTCTTTCTTTTTTCATCCCAAATGCCACACTTTGTCATAAAAACCACGTTGTAAACGGCATTTTAATAGTATCATATACTAAGAACAGTATGGTTTTATTACAAATCTTCTACGTGTATATGAACACAAAAATATTATGAAAGTTCATATTTTTACAAGCTTGCACTTTATATAACATTCTTAGCTGCTGCTACTGCTGCTACTAACTAAGCCAACTGTGGAGTATTTTTTTACAATGTAGGGATCTGTATCTAGGGCAGAGCCTATTTTGGATTTGGCTATTTAGCGTTACATATTACATACATATAGCATAGATAGGTGCATAGCTAGACGCAAGCGAGAGTAAACCATTTCTAAAAAAATATCATAATTATAGTTTGTGGTTTCTCTAAATGTTTGTATAGTTTGTTGTAAATAATACAGTTTTGCCATATTCCAAGTAAATGCATGCAACTGTTTTCGGCATTTAAAAAAACATTTTCATCCTGTACTGACTATGAGAAACAGAAAACTCCTCTGACCAAAACAATTACTCATACGTCACGAGAGAGCATTCATAACCAAAAGATTGTATCTATTGCGTAGGTGCTGGTGCAGGTATACAAAAACCTCCCTACAATCATAGCCATCAAGGTTTTCTCATATAGTGTGACTCATTCAATTTCAATTAACGCCATAAGACTACTTTTTTCATATGAACAGCTCCACACAAGAAAAGCCGTGTAGTGCTGCTCTGTCGGCTGCATCACTTTGAACCTTTCGATATTATAGCATTTGCCTATGAATAGGAAACGTTCTAACCTCGACTGTTTAACTCTTTTATCAGAAAATTTGTCTGCAAAATGCACACATAAAAATGAACGTCTCTCTTCTTTTTTATAAATCCAATACTCGCACGCAATAGACATGCATCATGCATCTTTTATAATGTACTCCTTTTTGATGTGTCATTATACCTCAATTCACTGTAATTTTCGTTTGTTTCCTTCTAAACAAGGCTTATTTGCGTAAAAAAAAACATCAGCAGCAGCGTACTATTCTATTGACGTACACTTATTTTCGCTTTACCCTACGTTACTGTAAAATACATGTAAAAATATAGGCTTTAAAAATATACACATAGTAGCTCTCTGTTACAGATTATTATATGCATTATGTTTCTTAATCTACCACCAAATACTTACCACTATCCCTAGAGTGGTCGATTGCAGAGCACACACACATATATCTACTCCTTTTTTTAGAGCTTAAAGCCTCTCAGTATCCCAATTCCACAAGCTCCGCTCAACATTAAACTTATATTTTTATCAGAATGACTACCGCAGCGGTATGCTATCTCTGTGTGTTCTAGAACGGCTCCATGAAAATGTACTGAATTTGTGATGTTGAGAGACACGGAACGACACCCATTTCTCCCTTCTCATTCAAGCTAACTCTGCTCCCATGGACATATGTGAACTCGCAGCCGACTATAATGGATAAGACATCATGTAGTAGGGTTATGGAGGAGCAGTAGTGTTTTGTGGAGTGGAGGGGTATACACACACAAACTCATAGCCCATAGTCAAAATCACATGCAGAAAAAAAACGATCTAGACATAAAAAAAGCGAAAACTGCTGCTGCTCTCTTCTATCATTATTACATTTATTTACTGGTTCCTTACCACGGAAATTGTACAGTTTTACCAGTTTACAGTCCAAAATATAGCACTTGTGTAGTTACAGTGTTATAAAAATGCATGTGAATTTGGTGCAAAACTCTGGGCCAGAGCAGAGGTAGGAAAGAGAACGGTAAATGGAAAGGAACGGAGGAATGGAGGTCTCCTGGAAATAATATTACGACAAGTAGTGTTATATCATCATACCACCAGCAAGCTTCTACGGTGGTTCACTTCCCTGGAACAGGATACATATTATTCCTCTGACTGTCTCTTTTTTTCGCACAAAATAAAAAACGATAAGTGGATGGGTACTGGAAACAAGGAAGTACCCCTTAATTCAAGCCTTGCAGCTAGGCAGTATATCGTTCAGAGAGATAAAAAAAAGTCATCACAAGGTCCTTTTCTCCTTTCCAATTTTGTGTGTGAACGTGTGTGACGGTGAGCTTATTACTGTGAAGAAGACGGTAAAATTTTGAGATTGTTTCCTCCGCTGGAGAAAATAAAAATGTGATGACTTGAAGCACACTTTTTGTTTTTTTTTTCTCCGAACGGCATTTTGAAATAAGGATACATGCAATACACAAGGGAGAGAAAGTAAAAGAATAAAACCTCAATACTTTCTCTCATATAATCTTCTAAACGAACTATTACTCTGATCGTTTCTCGGATCAATGGAAAATACTCGGCCAGGCAGTTGCTCTTCTAGTTTCTGCTGGAGTAAACTCTGTTAGGGACACTGTGTCCTTTTTCCTTGAAAATTGCCAATCTTCCTGGAAGTGAGTGCATAAGCAGGAGTTTGGTTAAAATGGGAAAGCTCCAGTGAGAAGCAAAAATCTAATTTTTGGGAGAAACAAATTCGCAGCCAGTCCGGCAAGCTTGGAATAAAAAATCAATATTTCTGGAAGGATTCCGTAGTGAATTTGTATTTGGAAACACGTCGGAGAAACGTTTTACAGTTTTATATTTAAAACGACAGAATAATTGTAGTGCACAGATAAAACAAATCTTTCATTAACAAACAAGGACTGATTAAATTTAGATCAAGTAGCCAAGTTAAATAAGACAAAGTTAACAATTTTCTTCTCTCTAAACTTGCGTCACGTTTTTTTGTTACTTTACAAAGTGTAATTTGGTGAGAGTGATAACAGACTTTTTATCTTGAGAACAATTAAGCAATAAAGTTCAACAGTGTATTTTCTACAAATCAACAGTCAACCCTTTTTCCTGCTGTTTCATCCTCTAACCTTGGGAAGGTTGCTAGAAAAAACCCTGGATAAAATATATGAATATTCATCGGTGGGTAAACAAATCTTTTGTTGTATATTTGCTTGTCATCCCATCCTGAGTATTGTATTTACCGAGCAAATTGTTTCCAGTTTTTACTACCACTCCTCCGACCTTATTAGGGAAATCGATAAGGAGCTTGTTTTTTGCGAGCTATTCTTCCCCAGATACTTTTGGGTAATAGCTTTGACCTCAAAAAGCCAGACAAGTTTGACTTTCATTTAATTGACTTGCCCAGAGAAAAAAAAATCAGGACACATCGTATGACTATGAATCATCCGCAAGTAACATGTGCTTTCACATATGTATATGTTTATGTTTTATAACAAGGCATTAGTGCAAAAAAGAGTTGTTATCAAAATGGCACAGACATCCGCATTTTCATCATTTATCTCGTTTATCGTTCGTTTCCAGAGCCGTGTTAAGAGCGAGCAAATGTCAATGAGAGTTTAATTGACTCTGTTTTCTGTTTGCGGACCAGTAAGTCGAAAGTCAACAACACGATTTAACACTTTTTATCTCGTCGCATTAGTCATCGAACCAGTCGTTTGTTTTGTTTGTACTGGTGAACTATGTATTTGGGGGAAAAGTCGATTTCCAGTTTTAATGATGCATCCCAAATGACGTTTTCTTTTCCTCGTCGTACTTTTACCCTGTCCTTTATTGTTCGATGAATGAGCGCAAAGACAGCACTGTATTTCTGCAAATGTTTATTATGTAGGTTTAAGATTTGCGGGGGTGTTCATTTGTAATTAGCAAGGCCAACCGTTGACGCAGTGACATGTTTTTCTTATGGAAGTCTTTGACCATAACCGACGAGATTGGGATTAAGAATCCATGTTTGACTCGTACTTGTTATTAGCTTTCGCAAATCAAATTAATTATTCATACGCTGTGCGCACTTGCATTTGGCAGGTAGGTAGGTTGTAGTAGGTTGAATATGTATTTTTTTGACGTACAATGACATGACGATCATTTTCTCAGCATTATTGTCCGAATAATGGAATTTGCAATGAGTTGACTTGACGTTTGACTTGTTGAAGTCATACATGTTTCTTTCATCCTTTTGTGTGAGAAAAAAAAAAGTTTCATAATCATGTTTAAATTGTGCTGTGAACTGTGAAATGAATTTTAACGTGATAAACGAATTTCGTATGCTCCACCACGTCCTAAATATGTATGTTTAAAACGATGATAAAAAAATCAGATGCGTGAAACGACAAAGCGCAGTAAGGCATATAGCTGATGGTGTTGCATATTATATTTTGTAAGTAAATTAGGGAGCAGCAAACGCTTTATACAGTAATTGAAAGCAATTAAAACAGATCGTGCTACAATTTTTATTTGTGACAAGTACTTTATTGATTTTAAAGCAAATGAATTATGGAATATCGGACAAATCCCTCCAAAAGTAATTTTATTTATGCATTCCTTGACACTAGCTGGAAAGGAATTTAGTCCGCGTGATGCTTTGATTGACGGAAGGAAAAAACAAAGGTCGTGTGGTGGAGTTATCATTAAAGAATCTTAATTTAATTGACTCTAAAGCAATCAAGGTACTTTTACCTAGCAAGTTCAATTCGGCAGACAAACCGCTCGCATTCCTTCACAATTTTTTGTTCCAGTCGATCGACTAGTCTTGTTCGGCACCTGATAACAAACATGATTAGAGCATTCAACCTCATTGATTTTTATTTGCAAGTTCAATTCGGCGGACAAACCGCTCGCATTCCTTCACAATTTTTTGTTCCAGTCGATCGACTAGTCTTGTTCGGCACCTGATAACAAACATGATTAGAGCATTCAACCTCATTGATTTTTTTTTTTTTTTTGTGATGCTAAATATTAATACTTGCCAAAAACCTTTTAGCCTAGGCATATTCACAAAATACATATTTTTTTCACTCTTGAGGGCTTCTTAAGTACATATATTTACTTTGCTTTACAAAAGCAGTGAAGAGTTTTGCCTTTTAGCTAGACTCAAAGATTTGTGTGCCAAAAAAATTACTTACACAACATCTCTGCCTTAAAAAACCGCAGCTGCATGTGTGTTTGTTCAAGTAGGTGGTTATCCTTTTTTCTCAAGAATATATTTCCTTTGAAATCATTTTTTAGTTAGTCACTTGATCTTCTGTCTAGTGTCTTTGAGTCTTGAGCTCTTATAGGTATATATATTTTATTTTTCGTTTCATTTCATGTGCAAAACAGTCAGTCTTTTTATGCAATCGGCTCGTCAAGTAGATTCTATTTAGATGAAAAACAGCCCTAATGAATGGGGCAAAAAGGCAGAAAATGTACAACGAACAAAGCAGTTTAGGGAGCTAACATGTTATACTTTTGCACATAGCATTCAAGGTTGTTTCATCCTCACATGTTGATACTCTATATTATATACTCTACAAAAAGTGAAATCGCGTGTTACACAATAAAATATACCTAGAACCAAGTTAATTAGTACTTTTGCTACTTTAATTTCTGAATAATTTTATATTTTGTACATTTTGTTGCTCGTACAGAACTGGAGATCTACTGACTATCGCGTGACACAATTCCTCACGACGGCAAACAGTCCTTGAACAGGTTCCAACCAAATCTCCTCCCGAGTTGGTT
>VICI01002242.1:0-17457 GCA_019593645.1 Akabosia matsudoensis | reverse complement strand
TAACGATGTAACTCGTGCAATAATGACTTCCAGAAATTGTAAAAACTGCAGTTCATCTTTAAACATTATTATTGAGAAAACTTTATCACACACAGGAAAAGAACAGTAAAAATAACTTGTACAAAACTTTCGTTTTGAAATTATCAGGAATTCATACCGACATAATTAAAAATGACTATGACTTATTTGGAATGTGCAAACTTTACAAAACTATCCTTTTCTGGTTATGGTACGTATCACACAAGCATAGTTGACGACTTCCCGACATCTAGACAAATTCCACCTTTGTTGTACTTCACTCAGCCTTCTTCAGCTTCTCTTTCTGCTCGGAACAGTTTTTAACGAGTCGGTTGAAATGAAAAATGTATCCAAGCCCTACGACGCGTAGTATTCCCATAAAACATACCTGTCAAAATAAAAATTTCATTTATAACACGGAATATTTTCATTCACTTAATGAAGATGTAGGCATTTCTCATTCATTCACCTGTACCAATAGCCCAACAACCGAGCTCATTGGACTCATTCCTGCGCACATTACAGTGGTTAGATTCCCATCGAAACCCGTGCAGCTGAAAAAGTTTCCCGCAATGGTGTCATCCAAAACAGATTTCGCAACGTCCTCAGGTTTCATAACCCCAGCTGCTTCGCTTAGCTAAAGAAGTTTCCAGCAATGGTGTCATCCAAAACAGATTTCGCAACGTCCTCAGGTTTCATAACCCCAGCTGCTTCGCTAATCAACTTGGTCTCCAATGGTTTCACTTTATTTTCCTGTTCCAGACATGGCGTGTCTGTATCCGGGGGGAAACAAAGGGTCACCGAGATGTTAAATGCCTTGACTTCCATTTGCAGCGCCTCTGCAAATCCTCGCAGGGCAAATTTACTGGCTCCATAGGCAGTGTAGCCGTATAAGCCGACAAGACCACCGATGGATGATGTGCACGCGATTTTCCCTCGTCGTCGGCTTTTCATCGATGGCAGAACACTTCGAACACAGTGCAAAGTGCCCATGTAATTGATGTCCATCATTCCTTTGACGTGACTTAATGGTATGTCTTCCAATTTGGATGGGTAGGCGTATCCAGCACAGCAAATTAAAACGTCCACGGGGCCTACCTCTTCCGCACAGCGGTTCAAGACAGAATCAGTGTCATCCCAGTTAGTTACATCCACAGAAAAGTAATTAACTTTTTGAGAGTCGTTGGCCACTTCTCGGAGAATTTCCGCAGTTGCTTCTTCAAGTTTACGGACATCTCGGGCGAGAATGGTAACGTTGGCACCTCTCCTAACAGCCAAGACAGCAACTTGCTTACCGATTCCACTAGACCCTCCTGTGATCTACATTACGGCAAACAATTCATTAATTTTTAACGATGGGCCGAGTATAAAATGAACTTGAGGCTTACCACAACATGTTGACCATTTAATCGCGAATTAGCCTTCTTTTGACGGTGAATCCAGTCTAGCAGAGCAATAATAAACAAAAGGGCACCGGCTCCAAATGCCCACGTTACTAAGCAACATGAACAATCTCCCATATTGTATGACAACTGCTTAGTTTTTTCCGGACAAAACTAATATTTTCTATAAACACAACGCACAACTATAAGTAGTTTGGAAACAACAGGTTGGACACACCACTCTAGCTAGACACTAGAACAGAAGAAGTACTATAAACTCTTACTCTTACCTGTCACTTCCTTCAACTCCAACTCGCAGCTGTTTCTTGAAGCTGGCCACCAGTTGGCTGGTATGCTTTGTCCATGTATGCAAAACAAGCAAAATAAGAATTTCTGCCACTGTCTCAGCATTCAACAGGAACGGCTTGTGACTTAAGTTTGTAGGAAATAAATTGATCTATGATTAATTTGGATATTTATGATTCAACTTGTGAAAATTTAACTTGATGTAAATGGCGGACATAGAAAACATGAACTCTTTTCGTTAAGTTCAGTCCTGCATATAAATACTTTCGGTTTATTTAATTTTTCGTTTCTAATCTTCATGAATAATCGGATACAGAGCCCATCCTCCTTTGGAATTTATAATAAGTTGCTTATCATGGTACTTGCGAATGGATTCTCGATGGCCCACACTGATGAGCGTTATTCCTAATTTTTTCAACTCCGAGTAGACAAACTCCTCCATGTCAAACGGTAAGGCACAGGTAATTTCATCCAGAACAGCAACCACTGGCTGATGATAAAATATTCGTAACAAGCATATCCTCTGCATTTCACCAGGTGAAAGACTGTCATATCTGTCATAAGAAAACATTGATTGGTTAATTTATATTTTATATCGAATAATACTTTAGACCACGATTAAAAGTAAGCTACTTACACACTCCAACTACAAGCTACGTCCATTCCTCCAATTCTGTCAACAATTGGTCCTAATTTCAGCTTATCCAAATAGTACATTATTGTGTCACTCTTTCCGTACGCGTCTGGATGGAGTGGAAAGCTAATTTGCTCCCGAAGTGTTCCCCAAGTGAGATATGCCTTTTGGGGACAAAAGTAAACGCTATGAGGACCTGGCGGATAGTGTCTTTGAAGTGTGCCACTTGAATGCGGCCACAGTCCCCGTAAAACCCTCAAAATACTTGTTTTTCCAGCCGAACTCGTTCCAGTAATAAGTATACTCTCCCCCACAACAAAGTCCAGAGAAAGCTTCTTTAATAAAGGTTCTTCTGACGAAGGAGCTGAAAATGTTACATCTTTCAGTTCCCAAATTAACAGTTTATTTGCATCGTCATCAGTCTCATCGGTATATTTTTGGTTTTCCGATCTCCTGGTGATATTTTTCCTCGCATTCCCCCAGCCGTCGGTGGTTCCACACTGGTCATGATGAGGAGGACTGTCTGGATACAAGTCCTTCCAAAAGTCTTCCAACGCATTCAATCTCTCCAAAAGTTGACTAATACGATGGGTGACTCCAGCCACGTCGGTAAACTTTCCGGAGAGATCCACCAAACTGGTGAACGTATAAATGAGGTAGATTAGAATGAACGCGTTTTGACTTATCAGGTAGCCCAGGTCAGACGGAGAGAGGTCATTGTAGCGCCCCGAGAAAATAGGAATGGCAAGCATGAGGTAGCTAAATATGGAGCCAATGTAGTCGAAGAAATTGATCGCAAAACTGAGGAAGTACTGGCGCAAGTATAACGAGTGTTGGGTGTCAATTAGCTTTTGCAGTTTTCCCTCGACTTTGTTGTGCTCTGTGACGGATGCGTCTTGGAATGCTATTGACTCGGAGTTAACCCGAACGAGCATATGTAGGAAACGGAAATCCCCCTCGCGTCTTTCTTGTTTGACGACATAATTGACGATTGGGCTCATTAGAATTTTGTTGACGGAAGTTGCCAAGATAAAAAAGCCAAAGCAACCGACAGGGCCTTGCCATCCCGACCGTTGGTATCCTTGGTAACAGTAGTAGCCGATTGTGAATGGGGAAACTATGAGTTTTGGAAGCACTTCGCAATACGTTGTACAAAACTTGTCAATGTCTTGAGTCATCCGTTGGTCTGGATTGTCAATACATTTGTCCAAACAATTCAGCTGGTAAAAGCGAATGTCAGAGAAGTAGACTCGATGTGATGCTTGACACAATAGCTTCCGGAATGTGACACTTAGAACTTTTTGCACAAACTGGGTTGTACTTTTCACAAATGCAACGGCAAAGATTAAACCTAGCGAGTGGCTTGTTTGAATCCAAAATCCTTCGAGATCTTTCTCTCCAAGAGTTTTGTAGAAACCAGAGGCAATCAGGCCAACTTGGTAGACAATGTACTCCTCTGGAAATACATGAAACATGAACATTACTAAATCCCGTAATTATGATCAATTGGACCAGAAAATGTGTTTTGAGTGGGCAACTTACGAAGGAGAACAAGACAAACCAAAAACCCAAATAAAACTGACGATATTGAACAACAACTCCGAAATAGGAGGCTATGAAGACGAAGAAATCGTCGAAAAAAACTACAATCGAAGCCATACTGTTCTTCGCGAGGTTGCCTCTGCTGCGGAGGACGTTCCTCAGGAGGCTGACTTATTTTGGAATCTTCAACAGGAATCGCAGCGTAGTCGGGAGCTTCACCCTTCTCGTGTCCAGGAGTGTAGTTGTTGTCTGGATCATGGTTGTCCAGACATTCTGCTCCGCCAAGTGTCATTATGACACTGATAGTGTTTGCCTGTTGGGCATCCACCGGAAGAAAGCGACGATGTGAAGCGTCTGCTTCTTCTGTATCACTAGGTGGCATAGTATTTTGGCACAGAGGGAAGAAACAAAAATACAATTATCGTCACGGCTGACATATCACACGGAGACTACACCAACGCAAGCGCTTTAGAAAGCATACCGTCGGCATTCCTACTACTAGTATTAAGTCACTTGTAAATTTTCTCATTAAAAACAGGTGTAATGTATTAGTAACGCCTACTTTGTTGCTTCTTCCACTTTTTGCACATGCATGCGAAAAACAGAAGGGAAAAACTACTGCTGGCTTGAGGAGCGTAATTCAATCATCTGCTCATCTGTCAAGGGATAAGTAAACAAGTGGGTGCTAGTTAAGATTGCACCGCCAGTGCCTTTATGGGGCGTTGTGAGATGTTTCACTTGCAGTTACTGAGGTGTCAACGTCCAAGTTGCCAAGTCACAAATGTATAAGTAAACAAGTGGGTGCTAGTTAAGATTGCACCGCCAGTGCCTTTATGGGGCGTTGTGAGATGTTTCACTTGCAGTTACTGAGGTGTCAACGTCCAAGTTGCCAATTCACAAATGCGTGGCTTCATGGAAGATGAGAAGTTTGCTTTGCTATTGCCGACTGAGCTGGAATTTGGAGCTTGCAATTTTTATTGTAAGCTAAGCTTGCTTTGAGACACTGGTAAAATGTCATGGGAACTGTCGGGACCAAGACAGACCGACAGGAAATGTAAAAAATCCTGAGATAAACAAGGGTTTCCTAAGAGGTTAACATCGACATGAATGAAATTAAGCGAGAAGACCAGCGATCCAATACACGGATACAGTCTGACAACTGATGCAATGGCTTTCAAATTTTCATGAGATTTTGAGAAAAAATACGATTTGATGTGATTTAAGACGTAAAAGTTAAGATAAAACTGTTATTTACCAAGCCCAGAGGATTTTCTTCAACTAATGAGGTGTGCTAAGTACATTAGTCCTGAGAACACAAATTATGGTGTAACATTTGGACCCAGCTAATCAGCGCTAAAATAACACCTTACCGAATATGATAACTTGCGATGGCTGAATGGGCTGAATTGTTATTGTTAGTATTTCAAGAGCACGACTGGAACACAATGGCAAGTAAGTAAGAACCGGGGATGTGCTGATAAAAAATTGAACCAGTTTAATTTAGGTACGGATACATCATTTTTATCAATATTGCTATGCACTATGTATTTTCTATACGCTTCGCGGTTGTAGCTTACGCTTCACATATTTGACATTTTTGAGTTGTACGCTAGAAATATGAGAACTCTTGAATGAACTCAATAAGTCATGTTTATCACACAAGTATCCAAATCGCCGTCTTTTAGTACAAAATTAAACCAATGTGTGTTATTGCCCTCATTATGTTACCTTGTCAGCCGAAGTATCAGCGTTATAAATCGCATTAACATTATAATTTTTAATGTGGAAACGGAAAGGTAATCGCTCGTTACAATTCTGGTAAATGGCTACACTGTACTGAAGTGATTTCTACATAAGGCCGGCATCTGTTTAAACTTCTCGATGGAATAAATACATCGTTCGTAAAAAATCTAAATTTACTAAGTTGCTTCAACCTTAATTTTAAAAGAAGTGCAAATCGGGTTTTGCGAAACAGTTGAAATTTGGAATGCTCTACCCAAACCTAGTTAGAAAACATTTAGCTTGTGGGTTATTTTGTCATGACTAGATTTAGATTTGAAACAATACTTTGAACTACAATATGGAGAACTAGCTGGTTTTACTTTTTCCCATTCCAATGTTCCTGTGAACCAACATTGCATACAAAATATACATACTTACTTTTTGTATTTGATAATCAACTTATTTAATCTTGTAGATTATGTAAGGGTAAAAGCCGTAATCGTGCAAGCGGAATTGTTATTCAAACAAGAAGCCTATCCTTGATCCTTGTAAAATACACATGGTTTAAACTTTGCATTGTATTGTAGTTGACTTGATACTCAAGGCCGACAGAAATATCGTCTTCGTTTCAACTCGTCATCATAGTGGCTATGACAGTTAACATTTTTGAGGCAAGTATGACAAAAAGGAATCTCAAATCACAAACCTAATGTTTACGATAAAAACCACTGGAGTAAGTTGTGTGTGTTTATGACAAGATAATTCCAAAGGGAAAACTAATTACAAAGCTATTCAACTCATGCTTCCTGTTTGCTCGTCAATGATAAGTCTCAAAGCGATTAAAGAAAAATGAGAATGAGCATGCATTGAAGGGGATTCATAGCACATGTATGAAAAAGCTGAAAATTCCATCGTAAAAGAAGAGCTCATAATCTTTTATCATTTTTACTTGCGTTTCTCCACACGAAATACTTGGACTAGTACTCAAACAAGGTATTCCTTGATCTCTAGCGCAGCTGCATACAGGATTGTACTCGGCAGCAGTTGCAAAACAGTTGTCCATTCCATGAGAAATAGGTATCAGTCTAAAACTCTTCTTTAAATATTATCATTACAAAATCACAATCGCAATGCAAAGCACATTGTACTTAGACCACATTTAAATTCCATGACTCACCCTGGTCTACTTTTACGAGCTTTGTCCATTGACCCAAACAACACCCAAACAGTCTTTATGTACTTTAGCTAACTGACATGCATTTCTATTGTACTAGTATTCTTCGGCTGTTAGATTTTCTTTGATATAATTAAGATAGGCGAGAAAGCACACGCAAAATTAAGAAGGATTTTCAGTTTTGTGGTTCAAATATAAGGACCAGGAGCTAATTTGACACTCCATGTCACTTGAAGTTAGACAAGTTAGCAGTTCCGTTATTAAACGAATTGTCCCTCTGCGCGCATATCATCATGGATCTCAACCTAATCAAAGAAATAGTTATACTCTGCCTGTTCTTGGTGGTGTTGTTTTGTGTTTTAATACCGTTAAAGTTTACGGCTACCGCACATGAAAGTGGAGTGGACATTTACCACATGGATAGGTAATACAAATTATGCGTAATACATCAAAAATGTGTTGAAAAGTAGGGACGAGTTTGTAAAAAATGTTCTGTTTGCTCTGTTCTGCAGATATGCCGCCCCTAAAAGTATTCTCAACTGCTTCGCCGCAGGAATCTTTCTCGCCACTTGTCTTCTACATTTGTTTCCGGATGTTCGAGATTCCGTCTCGCAGGCAATGGCTCAGATAGATCCTGAACAGACATTTCCATTCGCCGAGTTCACTATCTGTATGGGATTCTTCTTCCTACTTACAATCGAACAAATCATCACTGATTCCCGTCACCGTGCTAAAAGACGAGCTCAGGAAGAATCGGAACCAATCATTGATGAAGAGTCCTCATCCGCATCGGCGCCTCCAGCTACGACCAGTAACGATAGTGATACCGCTGCCCAAAATGCTTCTATCCGTGCATTTGCAATGACCTTTGCCCTCTCCATTCATTCTATTTTCGAGGGAATCGCCATTGGTGTTCAAAGTACAGCCGAAGACGTTCTTCAAATCACTGGAGCTTTGATCATCCACAAAATCGTGATTGCCTTTAGTCTCGGCTTGACTCTCTCCCAATGTCCCCTCAAACTCTGGAAAAGTGCTGCCTGTGGCTTTGTTTTTGCGTTAACCTCTCCCTTGGGAATAGCTATAGGTTTACTTATTACCACTTTAGAGTCCATTAATGGCTCTTTACTTGTTGGCAGCTTACAGGGTATGGCGGCTGGAACATTTTTGTATGTGACATTTCTAGAAGTCCTTCCACATGAGTTTCGCACTGGACATATGCATCTGCCAAAGCTTCTTAGTTTAATTTTAGGGTTTAGTACAATCTGTGGTGTTATTTTTATGTTTCCAGATTCATAATTAAAGTATTCATAAGTCACTAGCTATATTGTGTACAGCGAAGATAGAAAAAGTGAATGACCAATACTTACTTCAGATTCTCTTTAATATTTTCAAGTTTATCAACGAGAATGAGACTGCTTACCGTGCCTATCGCGTACTCATCAAATAAGTTTTGTGATACCGTTTTTTACCTAGAATTTTAAAAAAGAAACATTTAAAAATGCAAATAAAGATATCTACTGTTTTAATGCGTTAATCCCGTTGTGTTGCCGCTAGTTATTTGATTACAAACACACGTTTCGTATTTTTGAGAACTTCCTTGCAAATATGGTTTTAATTCTTTTTTTTTTTCATAAAACTGGCTATTTGATAAACTAACACTTGTATATAATCTTTAGCCAATATCCATGGACAAATATAGCGTAGCCCTTCGACAAAAAATAATTTGAACAGGCAGAACATTTGAAAAGGATAATTAACATAATATAGTATATCTAGTACTGCTAATAGTAGGTTGTTGTAAATTTAAAATAACGCAAAGAAAGCATCCGAAAAAAATCAAGACAGTTGATTTGCCTTCAGAACAACTTTTTACGTTCACTTGATTTGGGAACATAAACTTCCTTACATATTGTTTAAACAATAGAATAGATACACTGCAAGGTGAGTTTACAAGCAAACGGTACAACCGTGGACACAGTGACTGAGAATGGCTTTACGACTGGGGAAGATTTTGATTGCTAGCGAGGAGGCGTTCTACAGCAGCGTTCACATCACCAAAAGTAGCGATCAATGCTTGAAGATTGGCTTCTCTGTTGACAAATCCCATTCCTGATAATTGTTCCAACTGCGCGCTGTAACGTTCCTCAGGTGGCTGCTGACTGTTCTGTCCCCCAAGAGCACCCCCTAGAAGACCTGCTAAACCGCCCATGCCACCAGCAGGAGATTGATCGTTTTGGGCTAATGATGATAGCTACAAAAACAGGAAAAGGTAAAATAAAACGTCTACAATCTCACTTCACTGGTTAGTTGTCTTTGAAATGCATGTCGTAATAAAACTGAATAGTTACCATAGTTGACATAAATTGATTTAAAGTGTCGCGATTTAGGCCAGCGAGCCCTCCGAATGGATTTGGTGGAGCAGTTCCCCCAGTTGGTGTTGTAGTCGCTCCAGCTGCTGGCGTGGTACCATCAGACGCAGGGGCCGTGGGAGTAGTAGTTGTTCCAGAGGATGGAGTAGTTCCTGCAGGCGGTGCAGTTGGAAGTGGTCCACCAAGGCCAAGGCTAAAATTTATGAAAAAGGAGTTCACGACTTCAGTCCACGCAGATTACAAACGAAAGTAATCGGATTACTTTGTGATTTCATCTTTTCACTTACGTTCTAGCAAAGTTAGGTGCAGCAACGCGTAACTGCTCAATTC
Organism: Akabosia matsudoensis; assembly: GCA_019593645.1. Lineage (NCBI taxonomy): Eukaryota > Metazoa > Arthropoda > Collembola > Entomobryomorpha > Paronellidae > Akabosia > Akabosia matsudoensis. The sequence continues at coordinate 7,980 of VICI01002242.1, read as the reverse complement.
CTTGTTGAATTTGCATTATGGCTTGAAGTGCAGCAGGATTTGATAGCACTTGTTGAAATTCAGGATCCCTAAGTTGACTCAACAATCTAGGACCCATCTCCCTCATTTGCTCTTGCATCTGAGGATTCCCCGCGAATAAAGGATTAGCATTCATCAACTGTGTCGCTAGCTCTGGATTCCCAATCAAACTGTCCAACATGTTCTGCGTGTATGGGGTACTCAAAAGGTTTTGCATTCCTGATGAATTCTGCATCACAAAGTTTAGCAAATTGTTCGTTCCAGTGCCTCCGCTTCCTCCATTAGGCGCACCTGTGGCTGGTGTTGATCCTGCAGTCTGGTTGTTCGTCGTTCCCTGTGCTGCTGTGTTGGCTGATGGAGGTGCCCAGGGGTTTGGAAGTGGGTTCCTATTCTCTACACCTTGCTGGGGGTTTCCTTGGGGATCTGTTGTGGTATCTACTAAACCGGCAAATGGATTTCCAGTGAGTCGCTCCTGAACTGCGTTCAACATTGGCTCCTGAATATCACGGTACATCCTTTGAAGTGCATTGTATCCACCTGGAATGCTTTCCAGATTTGACAAGGCCCTGTCCTGGGTACGCATCAGCTCTTGAAACGCTGCAGGATTCCGCGCAAGTTCCATGCTCTGGCGTAGGATCTCTGGATTATTAAGGACATGCGTGAGCTCAGGATTTCGCTCCATGAGTTGCTGGATTTGGGGATTAGCACTGAGCATAGTTCGAATGATTTCCGGACTATTCATCATACTCTGTACAATTGGACTATCGAGCAGCTGACGCATCATTTCCGGGTTGGACATCAGTTCTTGCTGGACACGATCTTGAAAACCTTGCATGCCAGGTCCACCGAGACCGCCAAGACCTCCTCCCAGATTGGGAAGACCAAAAGCACCAAATAGATTACCAGCAGGGGGTGCAGGCGTTGATGGAGTAGTAGTAGCCGAATTGGGCGTTGCGTTTGGAGTGGCAGAGGATGAAGATCCGCTACTTGGATCTTGAGGACCGCGTGCTGAACTTTTGATGACAAGATGTACTACATAACCATCGGAGAGCTTATGATGAGCCAAATTCTCGCTATCCTTCATAATTTTTCCAGCAAATATAAGACACAGTTGTTCCTCTGACTGACCAAACTTCTCTGCAACTTTGCCCCGAAACTAAACGAAAGTTTACAAGTCAATTAAGTGCTCAAACTAAAAAGCCCTGATTGCACAAGTCATTATTACTAACTATTATAAGTAAGTTAGAATTTACTATCGTTACCTCCTTGACAGTAGCATTACTCTCAACTTCAATCACATGCTGTTCCTTGGGCGTTTTCACTGTCACCTTCATGGTAGTTGAATCCACGTTTTCGTTTGTTTCTGCCATTTTCACAATTTAACTTATACTACTTAATATTCAATCAATCGAGAAAAAAGCACTGGCGACTTGTATTAATTTAACGAAGAATTTCTTTAGCCAAACGGAAACGTACACCCATCCGAGTTACTCAGCTGATAAATCACTTCACCACTGACTTTACCCCGTTCCTGCTTCGTATTATTATTCAATTTCTCTTCAATCTACTTCACCGTCTCAACTTCGTAACCATCGTCACGTCATTTCTTAGCGATTTAAGGTTGTAAAATAAAGTAATCTTGTCACCTCATCCAATCCAGAAATACCTAATAACAAATTAATTTTTTAATAGAACTAATTAATGCGTAGAACATAAAAACTGAACTGTTTACAATGCAGTCAGTCGCTTGGTACGGTTACGTTTTGAATGTCCAAACTACGGAGTTTTTGGGAACAAGTGACGAGAAAAAAACTGTATGTCCACGTAAGTTTATTTATCTAGCATGACCCAGCAGTATTGCAACGAGCAGACGTAAGTAAAAAACGTCCTCAGTGTTGTTCCGAATAACATGAAACTTGTGCAGTTAGTGTACTACAGAGCGGTCTGCCAATACTATCAGTATCCTGTCCCTGTTCGGCAAAGAAATACCAGTTAAGGCCACCCGTTTTGCGGTGTACGGCTAAAGGTCCATTTTGCCATTTGCGTTTGCAACTTATTTATTTTTTCAAAAAGCTCGTGCTTCGCAAGAAAATTTCACATAAAATGGCTGATTATAAAAAATTTTAAATAAATAACGGTTTTATAAATCCTTTCACAGAAAAAGCTAAAGTTTCACTCATATAGTAAGATACGCATATATTACAGAAATCCCATATTCCTGTTATACCAAGAGACCACACAGTATCAAAAGGTATGCGCATTATAAACATCATTCGCGTTTGTATCTGCTCTTCAATCCTTTTCGTAAGTTTTGATTATAAGAAAAAACCAGTAAAAAAATTGACTTGAGTATACAAAGCTGCATTAGCAATTTGACATCCCATAATCCCTGCAGTTTTTGGCAACTTCACGCAACCAGACTGTACTTTTTTTTGTTGGTTTCCTTGTATGAAATAATATGTAAAAGCCAAGCTGTGAATGAGTCAAATGGGAATGATAGGTTGCTTTAGTCATGGGGAAGTGAAGATTGAACACAATTGCAACAATATTTTCATGTGATGTCATAGATCACGGTGGGGTACCTACATGGTGCAAGATTTTCATTGACTTTATTCTCGGCGACGTAGATCACTTGAGATAAGTTAAACACGTAATGCAATGCAACTGCATGAGCTGTGATATGCTGATTTTTAGGTACTCCAAGAACAACGAACCCATAACCTAAAACTAACTATAAAAAATCTAAAAAAGATTTTAGCTGGTTTGGTTTTTTGATATTCATTTCAAAATTACTTAAATTTTTATTTCATTTCATGACCACATTTTATGCGCGTGTGTGTGTCTATATGCGTCAGTCAACATTTAAATGAATGAAAAATGAAAACCGTCTACTTGGCTAGGTCTCGCTTGAATACTATAAAGTTGCATGGGAACAGTTGTAAAGATATTCGCACAGTTAGTGTAGTTTATGAATTCAAAAATCATGATTCCCAAGACCAAATTTCAGGAGAGTGATGATATGAGTATTTTAATGTGAGCGATGAGGTGTTCGCACTAGTAATTAATTAGGCCTGCATGAATTCATTCTTTCAACAAAAGAGGAGGGTTGTATGATATGTTTCTAAATTGGAAATATATTGCTTTCAGCTCTGTGGATGTTTCCCGTGTAATGTGCTGCGGGTGTCAGTAAACATTCCTCGATAAGTAAATTTGATTGAAATTAAAGGTGATTACAGTGATAAAAATATCTTAAACTTTTCGGCACGTTTCATGAATTACGATGGAAGCAACATTGGAATTGAAGAGGGCATTCGACAACGGCATACTGCCCTACGGATTTCATCCAAAACGCTGCAATTTTTTCTAAAGCTACTTGCTAGATAGCGCTCGTGTCCTTTTATCTTTGTTTTTGTTAACGGTAAGCGGTTAGTTCATAAAATGAATCCGCCCGTATTTTCGCTCTTTATGTCTTTTCGGGAAGCTTAGCAAAAGTATAAATCGCATGGAGCTTTAAATAAAAGTACTCTAATTTGAAATCGTTTTTTCAAGAGTTTATTTTTAATAGACAATTTGTTTAATGATACATTCAATACGTTGGCATTATTTTTTCTTGAGAAACACTGATAATATATATTTTTTTTGGTATTTACACGATGATGCTTTACAAGTTGTAACTTTTCATAATTGGCTTAGTTTTTTGTAAGTGACTCTTAATCACAATAATCAAACAGCAATATATACGACAGACACGATGAATATAATATAGTTTTTTTCTCTATTTACTGGTATACAAGATTACATTGTTATTTACGTATTAAATATCTAAAAATATTGCGCAGTCAAGATGGGTTGTAATTTTAAAAATATATTATTAAAGATAAAACTTCCTATACACTATATGAGTCGGCGATGTATAAAAAACAGTTGTGTATGTTTTGAGTAAAAAAAATTCTGATACAAAAAGCTGAAAAAATTCATATAAGAGATCGGAAATTAAAAACAAGTAAAAAAACTATATTTAAAGAAGTTTTCCAAGGCTTCCAAGAAATACTTTAACGATTTAGAATCGGAATCAACAAACTGGTTTTCTAGGAAACCATGTCTAGATACAAACAAAAGAATCAAAATAACTAGTTATCTTATCTGGTTGAATCTCTGTTTTTCTCTTAACGTGCATCTGCATTACTTTAAAACTTTATGACAACCGGGGTTTCTAGTTTCCAGATCCTTTTGTTTCCGTGGACCTGTACGGGTTTGTGAAGGTGTGAATAAATTTTTGGTGGAGTCTAACCTTGGAGAAAAGTTTCAGTGAAAGTCCTATTTACATATTTACATCCTCAAGTTTAGGTTATTACTATGATTAGAGTTGTACGTGAGAAAAACCGATTTGGATCGAAAGTCCATGAGAAAATGCCTATGTGATGTAGGATCATTAAAACTATATTACTGTTGTTATCTAATTTGCCTATGCTACAGTAATCTTACATTTAAAAAGGTTTACGCTAAGGAGTCAGGAAGAAAACAATTTCGGTTTTTATTTTTGCACCAAGAAACTAAAATCTTTTCCCTAAAACGTGATACTCTTTCTGTATCTACCTTTTTTATATAAAACCTAGTTTACACGTAGACTACATCGCTTGGTCTAGTTTGTAACAGTTACACATGATAAACGAAATTCGATGATAATTAATGTGTTAAAGTGGTAGAATTCTGTAAACCATACTTTCTACTCCCGCGATTTATTCGTGTTGTAACACGTTTCTCTTTTTCTACACGCAGTATTTTGTGATACCGTGTTTTCTCCTCAAGAAAAAAGTCAATACAATACAGTTTCTTGTACATATACAGTGGGCATTATCTTGTTGACTAGATTTCGTAGTTAAAGATTACATGTTGATTTAAATAAGAACAAAACCTCTGGCATTTCTTTGATTGAAACTTTACAGGTAAAACTTGGTTTTAAAATGAACACTGTACACGGTCTACAAACAGCAACAAAAAATATATAAAATAGTTGTGGTTTTACTTTTTTGGCTTGTCAACATGATAAGCAAGGTTTGTTTTAAAAAATATATTAAGTTAATCCAGATTGCATCTCCAGGAGTGATCTTTAAAACCTTTCGTAGGGTTGTGTGATTCCCTGCAAAGCTCGTAGACGTGGTTGTTATCTATCTCCATTGTTAATTTCCATGTGTAGTTAGTTTTTCGTTGACTACACTCTACACTCCACTTTCAGTATGCGTATTTGTTTCTCTTGCGGCTGACTAATAACTTATTTTATACCATTGTAATATTCCGCTTTTTGCTATTTACGGAACTCATGCTGCCCTGGATTTCGGGGTCGTAGTGCATTAGGTGTGATGGAGGTGGTGGTGGCATTTGGTGTATTTGTGGAGGGATTCCACTTTGCATTGGGGGTGGCACCGGACTTGTGTATCCCCCGTAGGAGTGATGTACGACTAAACCGTTCTGTTGGGGATAGTGATACTGATGATATTGTGGTGGCATCGGATACTGTCCCGGTTGTCCTGCTGTTCCAGTCTCTTGCAAACTAGTTTGCCCTCTTGAGCCATCGACACAGATTGCATAGCTCTCCGGTCTCATGTGTCGCACACTTACAGGAATAGGTGTGGGGCTGTCAGGATCGTCATATGAGTCTGGACTGCTCCTACTTCTCCCTGTACTTGTACTAGTTCCTACTACGTAATCCCCAGGAATGATATTCAAATGCATTGGGTGGTTACCTCCATTCACCAGACCCCCGTTTTGGGCCTGCATTTCATGTTGTTTGTCACTTTGGTTTGGAGACACACTACCTCCGTACAAACTATGACGCTTCTCATGTTCCCCCAGTAGTTCGCTTGCAGACCAGTGTATTGGACTTTTTGGATCCGTAATTGCAGCAATCTTGGTATCGCTGGGGTTTTTCTTTGTAGATTTTCTAGTTCCAAGACGGCGGCAGTATAGTAAAATCACTATGAGACCGCCCAGAAGGAAAACAAAAGCCAGTCCGCATATTACAACTAGTAAAAGATCAAGCCTAGACAAGTCGTCGTTTGGAGATGGCGTTGTGTTTTTGATTGAGAGCGTGCTTCCACCGGATGCAGACCCAGAGTGGAAGCTTTCGGGCTCACGTGGAGGAGGTACCATAGCAACTTTTACTACATTCGACATTTTACCATTTTTCGAGTAATAGTCTACAGCTCGAATAGCTACTAAATATTGACCGTATTTTGGAAGTGTTATAGTGACATTATCTTCCACACCGGCTTCCAGGTCAGCTTTGATTTCAGAAAGCAGCGACCAATTTTCGTTAAGGGTATCAAGGGAATAATAAACTTGGTAGGATGCGGGGACGCCTTGGTCGAGGTCTTCTCCAGGAGCTGTCCAAGTCAGAGTCAAATTTCGCTTTGAGCGATCTCATAGCGGCAATACGAAGGTCACCGATGCGACCAGGGTTGTAAAAGCCCAGTGGAGGAATATCACTCACACGGAGCAAAAGAGAGTTGGAAGAGCGTTCTGCGAAAGGTAGTATTTTGTATTGTGTTTTATCAGCAGGTTCTACAAATGAACCGCAGCAATGCTGTTGAGAGACTGGAGTGGACGTAGGGCTGTGAAGGAGGAACTGCAACGTAACGGGCTCGGTATGGGTTGATGACAACACGAGCAGAAATTTCAAGTTGTGTAGACGACGGAGTTTCGCCAGGAGGCACAATGAAGTACCTGGAGTAGACGCCATCACCACGCGTAACATCAGGATCTACAAAGAGCACAAAATAAGGTGGCGTTGGTTAGTTTTTTCTGGACAGTACTATGTAGCGAGTGGTCAGCTAATTTGATTTTTATGTAGATGCAAGACCATGAACGATCATTTTTCATCTGTCATTCATTCGCCCTTTCGAATGAAGCTGTATGTCTGTACGCTTTATTGATGGGTTGTCAGTGGTTTCTGTGTTAATCGAAAAACGGATAGTTTAATGACTAATGACCAATAGGTTCCTACACCCTTCGACAAACGTACGTGTTTTCCATCAGCCAATGCTAGCTATTTAAAAGTTAACATTTAACTGCCACTTTAAAAGCTACTTGTATCGCTACATGGAAAGGAATAAAATGACTAATGGTAGAATTCTGAGCAACATTCTCACGTACATGCCATACCAATAATGATAAGTCAGCTTTCCAACCACGCTGGATATGGAAAGCGTATATCATTCACTAATCTTTGATAGCGTAACCACACATGTCTGATGCTAATGAAAGCTATATGCTTACCTCCATTTCCGTTGTCTAGTAGCCGTACAGTCCACTTTTTATTTCCGGAGATGATAGTTGCCTCAACATCAGCATCTACAACGGGAGAGTTACGTCTATGCATAACCTAGGGAAGAGGAAAAAAGAGAAATAGTTAAAGCTTCAAATAAATCATTCAAGTTTCAAAATCAGCTTATGTAAAAGAGAAAAAAAGCGCGAGCCTTACTTCCACGTAAAGTACAAGGGGCGTTGCACTCAAATTAGCAACTTTGTCGACAACTCCCATATTGGTATATAACCTCGCTGTTAAATCCTCCGTTGACGTTTTTGTCACGACCTGAACGAAATGGGATTGATGACTGTCGGCAAGGCGCTCGATACGATACCTCCAAACTCCAGGCTGAAAAATAGACACACGAAATGGAAAAAAAATGAAAAAACTTTATTTAACAAATTCATAAACATGCCAATCTTGCAAAAAATATGAAACTGTAAACAAAGGCTGAAGTGAAATAATATCCTATGAACAAATAAAACTAGTCTTTTCTAATGAAGACGAGCGAGGGGAAAAGTTTTTGGTTCATATATAATATTGAAATAGTTTCCTCTGACAAAAGTTTACTTTTTAAGCTGGGAACTTTCATTTGCACTTTTCACAATAGAAATTGAACTACGGATGGATCTAGTTTTCTCCCAAACTTTTTCAGT
>VICI01002241.1:0-17460 GCA_019593645.1 Akabosia matsudoensis | reverse complement strand
TTTTTAAGTAGGATTTATTTTTTAAAATGTGTTTAACATAGGCATACAAATAAACGACGAGCTTCCTAATTTTAATGGTAATCTAACTAGTTTACATTCAATGGAGGTTATATTTATAAACAAACTATTTGAGAGTTTGGCCACCTTAAACACGTGTAGCTTTTTTGATGCTACTGGATAGTCCGGAACGCTACTTACATTTAAAAACTTCTTACATTTTAAAATTACCTCAGAATTGCTTTTACAAATTTTTTCCACAACAATCACTGAGCCATCGTTGATTAGAAAGCAATTGTCATTCTTTGATTTTGATATAACCATTGAATTATGCACATATTTACTAAATTCGTTTGCTGACGCTGAATATTTTGTTCGAAATACGCATCCGTTCTTGTTTTTACCAAAGGTAACCCCAGAAGATCTAGCCTCTATAGTACGTTTGACTACCTGTTGAACAACTAATTTCTTACCTTTAATAAGATTTTTTAATTGAAACAAGTAACTCTCGAAGGGAAAAGCGCTGACGTTATCTAAGTTTCCAAACTCCAGCGCATCGTCTGACAAATGAAGTAACGAATGAACATTGTAAACTAAAGCTTGTTCTCCATAAAAAAATTTCATATCAGTCACAAATGATTCTAGCAATAATTTTGCAAGATTGTTCCAGTCAGGACAAGCTGCACTCTCGGAAAGCAAAATACGCATTGCTACGCTTAATTTTAAAAAGTGTCTGTATTGTCTATTTGGAAGAATATCGCGTAAAACTGATGCACCAGTGTACAAAAGGAAAGTACGAAATTCCGTAGCTTTGTATCTAGACAAGTCTTTCAGAGGTCGAGGTTTGCGACTAAATTCACTTGGCAGTCGATTTCGAATCGACAATAATCCTTCACTAACCCGATTTACTAGACGAGAATGTAACCGTGTTTTTAATGGCCCATTGCACCACAAATGCATAAGTTTTCTCGTAACTCCGAGGCAAACTAAATGCATGTAGTCCAGAACTACTTTGCTTACTATACCTAAATCTAAATTCAGTAACGGGGTAACACCTACATGGTGTTCGGAATCTCGTTGTATCCTAAAAGAATGGTCAGTTCTGAGCTGTGCTACTTTATCAGAAAAAATCATTCTGCCCATATGAGTGCCTTCGTCTTTACACCTTTCGCAACTACTATACCCCATGTGTCCCTTGATAGCCTTAAGAAACGAGCGGGCGGGTGCATCGGCTACAATACTGCTTATTCTTAAATTGTAATGCACACCATTAACCTGAAATCCCATTCTTTCGAACATTGAAATTTCTTTAACAAAGTCAGCTAAAAAGACATCAAGGTTGCTAGGTTTTGTACTCGCCACTAAAAACGGCAACTAAAAAAGGTGTTTGGTCAACGCACTGATTAACGATTATGAGTAGGGGCCAAAGTTGCATACCAGAACTTTTAAATAAGGGTAGGCCGTCGGTACTAACTGTTATCGTGATTAAATTACTGAGACTGCTATACCTCTGCATGCATGGAAAATACTTTGGCCGTAAACCCAAAGAAATGGATCGTGTTAACGCATCTAAAACACCGAAATAAAAGTAAGTTCCCTCGCCCATTTTGACAGTACTAATAGTTTTCGGTGTGTTAAGTAGGGTTTTTGAACAGACAGGAATAGCATCTAAGTTGACATGCGGTTTTAAAATTTTCAGCAATCGGCTGAGGGAGTTATGACTAATATTATCCTCAAAATACCACTGGATGAGAGATCTAGATAAGCTATTTACCTGACTCACTTCATTGTCTAGCACACGACTATTAATTGAATTCAAATCTTGTACAGTGTTTTCTATACTCGGCAACTGATTCATATAACTTGTATTTGACGACGATATGACCGGTACGAAGACATCGTTTTCGCCTGCCTTGGAACGTTTGTGAGTGTTTCGCAGCCAATTTTTCAATGTGTCAAGGATATCCTCTTCGGAACTGGAAGATGCTTTCCTATTGTTTCTTACAGCATCTGTAGAGAAATTTAGTTAAAACTTTATTTATAATGGTTAGTTTCAAACTGTTCTGAATTTCGACATTAGAAGTAGAAAGTTTTCCGTATGTGCGTATTGCTTTACCAATGATAACAGATTTTATCGCGAGATTTTTGAAGCCCAGTTTGCCCTTCTCCTTGTTACCGTTCCAGTTGATCTGCTTCGCCAGGTCTTTGTGAAAAAGCCTCTTCAAAATATTCGTAGTAATTTTGTTTGGGTGTCTTCCACCGAAGGACGACAAGATTTTTTCCTATTGACACAAAAAACCGGTTGCATACTCTTTGCTAATGTGAACATCATACTTTACCAGTAAATACTCAACTTACGAGAGTTTTTTTCTGTTCCGGATTTGAAATCCAGTCCTCCAGTTTGGATACGTCGTCACTTGTGGTAAGTGGAAGGTTAAAAGGCAGCTTTTCAGTATCGTCCAGATCGGTGGAAATAGCCTTGGTTCTGATGAGAAGCTCGTCAAAGTTCCCCCGAAACTCAGCTAGCGCAGTTGTCACTGTTGCCTCTAGTCCTGATTAGAAAAATTACCCAATTTAATTAGCACGCGAAATGGTTAGTTGTATGAATATTTGTTTACAGTACTTACGTTCCTGTCTCTGAATTTGACCTTCCACCAGTAAATACAAGTCGTCGACGGTCTTTTGCGTCGTATATCCACAGTTAGGCACCACAAAATCAGCGTGTCCGGTTTGAACTGGTACACTTGATTCGAGATTCGACCCATCAGTAAGTAGGAAGTTACTCAAGGAGGTCACTTGCTGTGATGGCAACTGGTTAACTGTTTGATAATTAAACAATTGATGAGACTGCTGAGTGGAAGGCCCCGAGGTCGCAATCTCTCCAAATCTTGAGGAGTGTGGAATTTGACTTCCAGTGGTTGGCGATGGATATCTGTTTAGAACCAGATGATGGGATGGAATCTCTGTAGATGGGCCATTCAATCCGTTGGAAAAAGTACTAGGCAATGGAGGCAACACAATTTGATGATTCTTTGCCACCTCTGAAGTAGTTAAATTGACAGGAACGCAGGGTACATGAGATGGACCTGTAATCGTAAAATGTAAAAAGAAAACAACATTCAAAATGTTATCAATTATCATTTACTGGCACAAAGAAAACACAAGTTTTACTGAACATACCAATTTCACTGTCACTGGAAAGATCTTCAGAGTCACTTTTGTCACTAGAATCGTCACTACTCTCTTTATTTGGCTTGTTTCGATCATTCACCTTTTTACGTTTACGAGGCGGGAGGTTGTCGATGTCTGTGGTGTCTAGCGAACTGTTTTCCTCGAGTTTTCGTGCCGCTTTCAGAGCCGAAGAATAGTCGTCTACGAAGGGGAATAATAAATGAAGCTGTTAACCTTCCTTCTCATTTAGCATCTTTTGTACTTTTAACAGAATAGAACTTACCAGTCGACTTGAACACTTTGATGGCTAAATCACTCCAGTCTTCTTTTGGCAGTTGTCTTCTCTTAATCAAGGTCGAAAGCCTAGCCGGGGTTCTCTTCGGCCACTTGCAGCTTTTCTCATCTCCACTTAACCACGACTTGGGCACCACCTGTATGCCCTTATCGACCGCGAACTCAACTACTTTGTACATTTTGTGATAACCAAGGTTGTTAAAGAAATCAATGTTCTACCAACTTTTGTAAAAGACAATCGCGTCAGCGAAATATTGGAAGAGAACTGTTGCAGTGTCCCACTAGCTGGTTGAGCAGCAAACAAAAAGATTTGGCGGTTGAATACATTCGGAGGGAACCCAAATGGATGTGCGTATCGGTCATAGTAAAGTTTTACCCATATATTACCATTTTCTACTAGTGCTGTGAATTTTTTTATTGTTACTTGTCTAAATACCAAAGTAATATGCACATTTTGCCCAATTAGTATTCGTCTTTGTTATTCGTAGGTAAAATTTGTTCATTTTATTCTGATTTTCCCAATTTGTTATCCACATGAGTTTAATGCAAGCGATGAGCGACCTCTGCTTCTGATAATATTTGCATTTTAAATTACTTAAATGCTCTTGTAATATTTAGGTGAGCGAAGTTCATAAAATGCTTTCTAAAAAGTATTTTTTACTAAATTATTCCAACCTAGAATATTTATTGGTAAATTTGGAGTTATGATGCATATTATATGCATTTATTATTCGAATATTCTTAGAAAAATGAGAATCTCCAGTTTTTACTACTTTTTTCTTTCCGGGTACATTACAATCTGTTGATATAGGTGAAATTCTCAAAAATAGTTCATAAAATATAAAACAAAAAAACCTTAACCTAATCATTGGGCTATACTTCTAGTTCCTTTTGAACTATTTACTTTTTCGAGTTTCTGATTGTAAAAATATTTTTCAGTAAAGGCAGTATTGAGTTTTAGGTAAAGTTTCTCTTTCACCGTAACAAATAATAAAAAAATAAATTTAATATGACAATAAGAACACAAACTGAATATAAAAAACCATAAACTATCGATCCATCTTCAAAGAGAAAGCAGGCATAATTTGGAAACGAATTTCCAGGTTCACATGGCGTTCACGTGATGTTTTCTCTTCTGAGCAACAAAGGCAACTTCCATAGCTGTTTAAAGTTAAAAGGAAGTCATTTGAGTTATTTGGCGCTTGCGTAGCCAGCCAATTTTGCGAAATATAGCACATGCATTTAAATTACATTGACCTATGCTATAATATGCGGCTATCTTGGCAACGATTTCAAAAATGACTGATCGTTAAATCTAAAATTTGGCCCAAAAAACTTCCTCGAAAAAAACGTCTGAAAAAGCAAAATCATTTCTTATATGAAGCACCATGGGAGTAAGCATCTTTTTTACTCAGTTTCAGTTTCAGGTACCTCAAAAAAGGAGAAAAAAAATGGCAAATGAGAAAACTTAGTTTGAAAAGACGTCTGTCTGGAGAAAGCGTCGGAATTTTCGTCTTCTACTGTATTAACCAAATTTCCTGTCTTGTTTGAAGAGTTATTCTGATTTGGTGGTTCGTTTCCTACAAAACGACTTTGTGACACATATTCAAAGGAGGGAGAGTGAAGCATCTTCAAAGAAAAAGGAATGCTGACAAGTTTTTTCTGTTTTCATCTTATAAAGGAATTCACTTGGGATTGGGATTTTTTCTACCCCAAAAGGGGAAGCAAGAAAAAACTTGTTTTCCTCTAGGGTAAAACGAGGGTTTTCAGTGTTAAAACAAATAAATGTCAGGTTTCGGGCTTAGTATAGGAAGTTGGTGGAAGTTAGCTGTAATGAATGATATGATGACGGACAGAAAAATAAAAAATAAAAATCATCTTGTTTGGACTTTCTGACAGGACGATGCGTGTGGGAATAGGAATGTAAAGTGGGCGTTAATGGGTTAATTGCTAGTTTGCCAAAAGAGCTGAGAAAGCTCAAGCAAAGATTAAATTGCAAAATGATGCTAAAACATTCGGTGTACTAAGTAATGGAACACATTTACCTCATACAAGACACTGTTCTTCACCCGTTAAAACGCTTTACGATCAAAACAAGACATCTCTAGCTCCTAATGTCACCTTTTGCAGAGGTGCTTTAACCACCATTTCTTTGAAATTAGATCTTTTACAAGTGGAAACATGTGTTTCTCCAGCATACTCTATCATTTTTCTGGCGAAAAGGCTGCAAAATGTTTTGCTTGAGTGAAAGCATGTGAAAGACGAAAAGAAAACATACTTTGAAAACAAGTGATGTGTAAAATGCAAAGAGTAAAATAACATTTGCTGTTATTTTAACCGGAATTTATTTTTGCCTGGAACATTCCCAGCTCGTAAAAACGTTAGCACCGTTTCTCCAGGGAAAGTGCACAGAGGCTAAAGTAAGCTAGAAGTGTTGTGATTACTTAGCGAATAGTGAACGATTTTTATTGGCATAATTTAAAATATGTAGATGTGAAGCCGGTCAGGCTTAAACACATTCTTCATTCCCGAATTGACTTCAGTTAAGCTAAAAATTGCAGTAAAATGAAGCCACGGATTGAACTCCAAAAATTAATGCGATTTCTAAAGAGGTTTGAGTGGAATTGAAGCCATTCAAAGTTGTCAGCAAGCAAAAGGGTTTGAAAACAAACTTTGAAGCAAACATTGAACATGGAAAAGCGATCAAGAGTGTAAAAAATGTACTTATTCTTGGCGTTGGTTTACAGAATATTCGAGAATTAAAAAAATCTGTACATGAACTATTAATGAAAATTACAACGTCAGCTTTCTATATCTATATTTCATGTAGTGTGGTTTAAAAAATTATAAATCTCGTTACAGAATAACACGACATGTTTTCCCATATCGCCCCGAAATATTTCCATAAGAGAAAGTAAGTGGCAGCCTACCGTAGCTGGAAGCATTCTTTTGTCCCTTATTCCCTCTCCTTAACTACATGAATTTTCAGGTATTTTTATCATAAAAAATATCGTCATTGTATAGTTCTACCCTTTTGCAAACGTCTTAGTGTAGCTGGGGAAGATTACCATAAAGCGAATATTATATTGACTGACGCGCTTGTATTTATTATGCGTCTTTATTTTCTCATCACGCTCAACTTTCTTCAGAAAATTTTTCATGAGAGTACGGTTCGCGGATGAAAATCGCTTGCCATTATAGTCACAGGAAAGATTGAGAATTATGCAGATAATAGTAGATATTTGCTAAGGACACGTTGCTAATCAATCTGCCTAAAAGGAGAAAGTTATCTAGCAGAAAAAAGTGAGTTTAAGTATTAAAACCTTGTCAAGAAGGAAGCATTAGTGGCAAGCGGATAGAAATATTTTTTGCATTAAAGAAACCAGGTTCTCAAAGCTATAGGAAATTTCTTATGCTTTTAATCTGATATTAAATTTTAAGATGCGTATGTGATTGCGGAGAAAACATACTCTGGCTTATCTTGTTAACAATGCAGGGTGAATATATGCAAGATTACACGGGAAGAAAGTATTCAATTGGAAAACTGTATGATTTTACATTAAAATAAAACGTAGCAACGCTAGAATTAAGCATTGCGAAAGGGCACCTGTAGGAACCTGGCAAAACCTATGCGCATATTAAGTTTCAGCTTCATAGAATAAACCTTTCAGGAAATACAGAGGTCGTAAAATCCTGACGTTTGACACCCTGTGGGACCCCAGGGGGATGAGTTGTGGACCTGAGATTATAGCATTTTTAACATCTTATATAGAAGTATCTTCTCCCCGAAAAATGAACCCCATTGCCATTTTTTTTAAATCCGGCAGCTGCAGGAACCTGTGAAGGACTTATCTTAAAGGCTTAAAAAGTACTGGAGGCTCATCCTTTGGTATTTCCTAATGTGTCTACAAAGTCTCAGTTTCATAGCTTAACCGTTCGGGAGAGACAGGGGTCGTAATATCCTGACGTTTGTCCCTCTGTAGGACCCCAGGGGGATGACTTGGGGACCTATGATTTTTGCATTTTAACACTTCATATAAAGGTATCATCCCACCAAAAATGAGTAATAATGTCATTTTTTTAAAAATGTTCTTCCCTGGGGCTATACTAATGCCCCCATAAAGTTTCAGCCCAATCGGTTTGAGTGTATTGGCTAGAAGCGTTACACGGAGCCCCGGAACCACGGAGAGGCGGAGAGGCGTACTGTTGGGATACCGATCGACGACCATAAGTAACCTTATAAAGATATTGCTCCACAATGCTTAATAAGGTATAAGTTCATCAACGTTTTAAAAATGCTGAGCTTTCGTAAAGGAAATTTAAATTACAAAAAACGCGAACTTACAAAGATAGTTTCGAGAAAATCTGGCCAAGTTTAAAGCAAACACTTTTCCGAACAAAATACACAGGGTGGTTCGACACAATCTCCCACCAAACTTGTTTACTAAGTTGTTAGTGACGTTATTCATCCTGCTTGCTAAATGTAGCTCCTAAGAGCCATTTTGGATCCAGAACCTGGCTGAACTCTGAATTATTACGGCCTAATACCTCGTATGTACTTGCCTTGACACGTGCCACGTACTTTTTCATTGAACATGAATGCTTGACCCCAGCCACATAGAATGCCCATTAAACAGTGCCCTATGAAAGTTATGATGACCACAGATGGCTGACACATTATTGTATACTCTACTCCTAACCCGCTCTTCATAAAAACGCGTGCAGCTTACGCAAATTGCAAACGCATTAGGACTCGGTCAGGCTTTTAACGGTCATTTTGTTAGCTCTGCGTCCCACGAACTTTCAATTTTTACTCACTTTTCCTTCCGTCAGCAAGTTAAGAAAAATACTACGCGAAGGAAGGAAATACCACTATCCGTTCAAGACAGTTTTCACTGCTTTTCCTATTTTATTACATCCAGAAAATGGGTTTCTTTTGCGTTAGGGTTTCCATGACGTCGTTACATATTTTTAATGGTGATATTCAGCGTTAAAAAGTCATCACAGAAAGTGATCATCATTAGTTTTATTGTCAGGATTCTCCCCTAGCCCCTCTAGTTTGCCTCCTCCTCCAAAAAAGAATTAAATGGCTCTGAAGAAATTAAAACTCAGACTGGATGGCTCTCTCCCTCCATATATTGTATTGTTTGTGCAACACCAAAGAAACAACAACATCGTCCCTTTCATGTACGTAAGGCGACGAGAGAGAAAACTTTCGGCATTACAACTATGAAGTTAATAACGTTTATTGTGTTTTTGATACATACGAAGAAATATCTTCTAGACTCTTGTTTTTTGGGAATTCTTTCCGGGCAAATAACACGGACAAGTTTTTTGACAGTAATAATTACAAAAGATTGCTGACAGGAAAAGTCTGAGAGTAAGTGTACAAAGTCGTAACGTTCCTAATAATCGACCGTGCTTTAAATATACGAATCGTACGTAGAAAACATCTTCGTACTTATTATGAGGGTTTCGCATTTGGAAATATTTTAAAATAACCCTGTACGAAAATCTCAATACGTTTCTTTTATTGTGACCCGGGACATTAAAGGAAATTATGCGGTAGTTATTTTAAACCCCTTTTGGAAAGCTTAGCATGATATTCTGCTCTTGTCTCATCATAAGACTAATTGTGTTGCGTGTTATTTTAAATGCAAAATTTATATGTGTTGCAGCATTATAATATGATAATGTTTACCATTTCCTCAAGAACACTAACGGCCTTTTAGCATGAGAGCTTTTGAATTTGCTGCCACTTGACATGAACATCGTGGCAAATCCATTCACTGTGTCTGTAACAATAAGCCCTCAATAAAAATACGTACATGGTGTTAAAAACATACTCGCCTGATTTTCAAGCATACAAGTCCGTTATCTGCATGCAAGCTGATTTTTATAGGACACCTTGTACGTTGAGAGACACGTATCCTGTTTATATTTGCTGTAAAAAGCTTTTACTTTCTTTTTTATTAGTCGCCAGCCAAAATGAGATTGATCTTTGGCCTCAGAGCCTAATGGGCATTATATTTTAAACGAAAACAAGCTTTAGGGTAACTGAAGTCAAGCAAAATAGTGGAATCAAAACAAACGATTCTTTAGTCCCTAAAACAATGGACGTGCACTTTTTGTAAATTATGTTTCCAGGCTTACTGTAATGTACCCAAATATATTCCAACTTGTCATTGTAATGAGGGAAAACTCCACTTACAATTTTCAAAATGAAATTTGTTTTATCCAAGTAGCTGTCAGATTTTGGATTATTAATGGCTGCTGAATAAACAGAAAATGAGTATGCACGAATTCATTTTAGGAAATTGCACTGTTCATTTCAGCATTTCTAAATAAACTTTTAAAACCTTTACATCCCTTTTATTTTATTTGAGCGACCTTAAAAACACGCATCATAAAATGAATCTTGTGATTGTATTCAAATTACGATTATTGTAATGCAATCTTAATGCCGACTGTTTCCGGCGTTATTTTGTAATAATTTGGTAATAGTCATAATTATAATTGACTATGTAAACGAAACCCCCATAAACATTTATCTTGATTGTCAATAAACTTCATAAAATGTAAAGCCGTGACCACAAGTAATACTGCCATTCGTTTCTGTGGTTAATACATAGACGCTTATAGTAGGGGGATGCTTAAATTACACACCACACCCGCACCCTTTACACCGGCCTTACCATAACTATGCAATTTTCAGGTATAGTTAGTGATTATTTTGCATTCTAACAACGTTTAAGCCCTAAGCTACGAATAACTTCATTCAAAGTTATATGCTGCAAGTATTTATTCTTTTGATCCCGAGTGTAGGATCATTTCAGATTCATATAATTTTTTTTTGTATAAATATGCGATTATATGAAGTAGCCTAATAAAAAGAAAAAAAATTTCTACTCATTTTAGATAGCAGGAGCAAATATAATATTTCATTTTTCCGTTGCATAACAAGTATGCATTTATATTCAGGTTGCATCATACCACAAAAAAAAAACAACGCAACGGAATCCCTTAAGTTTGCGACCTTTACGAATTAAATTATTTGGTCGAAAACAGCTGTAAAGAATAGCATACATATTTCTCTCCAAAAGCATGAAAGCCAAGCTCAAAATGGATTTTCCTTATTTTTTAAGACTTTGTCCGGCTTTTTCTTCGATGCCTCGTCGACTACGAGCCGGGTTTGAATTACAAGTTTTACAGCGAAAACGAAAAGGATACGCAAGGTAATTGCAGTCTTATCAATGAAATACTAGACACTACATTTCTATGCTTCTCAGTTTACCCTGAAGTACTTTATTTGTACGTAAAAGCTTGGATGATTACGTTCCTTCAAATTTTTGTGCTTTCTCATGTGATCCTGTTATCCAGATTCCAAAATTTGACTAACAAGCTATATGTATAGCTCATTGACTAACTAAATATTTTTACTTTAAAATTTTCTATATTTCCATGTCTCTGTATCCCTTCCTTTCTTTGTTTTGAATAAAAATGCCTTTTCTTAAAAAGCTATATGTTATCTCATTCACATTTAGGCACAAAAAATGTAACCTAAAACACTTCATTGTGGAAGTTTTCTCCAAATTTTGCCTAAAAATTACTCTAAAGGAAGCTTTTCTGAGATTTTCAAAGAACTCCACGCCTTTTTTGAGTATGTTAAGTACACATCAACTTTCCATCTAAAAATCCATCATGTTTTAATCCTTCTCTTTTTTCCTCCAAAAGTACCTTTTACTCTTATGTCTGGGCTGAAAATTTTCATTTGCAGTTTTACTGTTACTTTGTGTCATTTAAGCTCTCACTGACACTTTCTCTGTTGCAAAAAACCTGTTCATCCATTAGTATTTACTGTGCCTCTTTCATATAAAAATACTTTTCTGATGTGTCTAAAGCCCTGGTTCCTTTCGCTTAACTTTCTCCTTTTCTTGTTTCCTTTTTAGTCATTAATATCTGAAATTTCTTTATTTTTTCTGTATAAAGCTGGGCATTCATCGTTTCCAACAGAACTTTTTCGCCATTTTTAGTAAATATATATTGCTTCTTAACTGTTTCCAAAATGTCCGCCTTGAAGCTTCTATCCTTTGCTTAAAAGAGAATCAACTAGAAGGAGAAGGAATTCATAGCGCCGCTGGTAGAAACGGCTGTTTTCGCGTTTAAAAAAAAGAACGATGATGAGCGCTTTTGGAGGAACAAAAAAATTGTGTCTTACGTAAAATTTTGCCCCCCTCCAGGGTGATCCTCATGTGTATCATTTTCAGCTATGCTTTATGTGCAATATATCTGCGAAAGAAAAGCCAGCGATACAAGTCGTATATAATCCGAGAACCTAAAGAAAAAGAGTAAACGAGGATAATTATATGATGGAGATACCACAGCAAAAATACGTGCCATTAAATAACATGTGCGGCTTTCAATATAGGAGGAGGTCGGAAAAACGGGTTTGAGAATTCGCTTAAAATTCCCTATATTTGGTCCTACGTAAACAATAGAAAGTTGAGTACGAATTTTTGTCTTACGTTTTTTTTTGTGGCAACATAAATAAGTATGTATTTGAAATTCTTCCTATTATTTTTTAAGGTAGATAAAATCTTACCATTAGGCAGAACAAATTGAAGAAACAACTTTCTCTGTGATAAACGATGTGAGTGACGGTGACTAATACTTAATCTTAACATTCTTCTGGAAGCAGAGCTTATCTAATAGGGAACGTGCTCAGATCTCATCTCTGCTTTCACGCTTTAGCCGGAAATTTGTTAATTTCCGCCCATATCCAGAATCACTGATGACTTCAACTTTTTTAAATATGTTTGAAATTGAAGCATGGCCCCTTATCGAAAATATACGGTGTTTCTTTCTTACTGCCATGCATATTTGCAATAAGAGAAAAAGCTAGGTATTTTTCTGGTGGGACGAATTTGTCACACCTAGTCAAGAGGCAGCTCCATATAACGACTATCTTTTTTATTTTTAGTAGTATGTATATAATCGTTGGCCTACTTTCTTCCAGTAAAAATTTAATTCTACTGCCAACATTAAAAGCAAAAGGTGGACGACTACAGCACCCTCCATAGCTATACATACTTTTATCACTATGTGCTTATCTCCGCAGCTTCCCACTTTTTTTGCCAAAAAAATACTTGGTGTCCTTATTTCTAGACGATATGAACATATTCATAATAAAAAGGTGAAAGTTAGCCTGATATGGTAGTAGTTTAAAATATACTGGTATATATAAGATATTTTTCTTTCTTGTATGTTAGAACGTGTTCCCGCTACTAAACCTAATCTTATGAGATATTTGAGAAAATACTTTGGGAGTAGAATGCGTTGTCTGCTCTTTACTAGGAGAAAGTAAAAAGTAGAATGGGCTCTATATTTTTGGCCCCTTTTTTGGCTTAGCCTTGTTGTATAAATGTTGGCTACGGGGAAACCGTTGTATAAGACAGGAGATAGGCACTTGATTTCTCTTTAGACTCTCGCTTAGGGTCCCTCCTCGTATAAAAAATCATCTTTCCTGGGACGTGAAGAAAGATCCCTTTCAAAATATGATCTGATATTTTCTCAGGATAGTTTAACTTGTAATGTAGTAGCAACCCATCCTTAAGAAATAACTCAAGGTGAGAGCACATGATTGGCAGGAGTATGAAAGGGAAATACTTGATCTACTGATCTGGTTTACATTTTCCGTTTGGGAATAAAGTTTAAACCCATTTTTTCTCTTTTTTAACAAAGAATGTCGTGGATATTTTCCCGCGACGCTTGATAACTTTTGGAAGTGACAAAAGGGGCTTGTCACAAGGCAGGCACGTTGAATTTGTATTTCAAAATCACGGCTCTAAATTTTCCGAAACACAAAATACGAAATCAGGCTTAGATTTAAAATATACCGCTACTTTTGAATAAAGAAATGACGATGAGAATGGGTGACAGACGAGTGGAATTCAATGACTGCCCCAGAGGGGCTTTGGTACTTTGTCTGTGCAGATTTATCTCTGGAAGTGGCTCTCTTGGCGAGCATGAAAAAGTTTGAACGTGCGTGGACAAATTTAAAAAGAGAAAAAAAGGTTTTCTCTATCTCTCCCTGGCAGCTTTCACTTTATCATGAATGGCCTTGTTTGCTCACTACTTCGTTCTCTCTGCTTAAAAACGCTGTCTCATTCTCCTGGGGTAAAAAAAGTCGACATGGCTTATTTACTAAACCAGCCCAGCTCCTGGAATGCCGGTGACCTTTCTGATGAAAAAAGCGGGTCTGCTCTCAGTAAATATGTACGAGTGAAGGGTGAAGTGTACACGTAGAGGGTCATCAAAGGAAACAAGGTCTTACTTTAAAAATAGCTGAAAAAATGAGTATGGTCAGAGTTGAAAACGCCTGATTAAAGTACGACTGATTAAAAGACAAAACACCCATGCTGCAGTCCAAAGTTACATAAAATGAGCCAATAAGTCTCCTTTGCTTTTGACAAGATCAAAGCCTCGTCCTCAAGCCAATAATGAGCAAGCTCATTTCCTATTCATTCCATTATTAAAATAAACCATTGTTGTTTGTTTCACTTTGACTGAAAGGTAACCGAGCTTAATTATACAAGACAAAACACTCACGATACCTGGACGCTTGCATTCTGCCAATCAGTCTACCAGTCCATCATTCGGGCTACCTGCGTTTAATTAATGCAACCGCAGAGCGTCCCCCGCAAAGTTCAACACCATATTTACGTGAAAATTTGGGCATTGATCATCAGATTGCGTAGGATTCGTGAAAGCCGATTATATTTATCCTACGTTATGCGATCAAAGCCTCATTTCAAAATGTAATCTCTGGTCGTTCTCTATTTATGAGTTTCTCTTATTTTCACGAAAAACACAAACAAGGCATACCAAAAGCACTGCAATTAGTTCCAGAGAACGAAAGGTTATGGAGTTCAATTAAAACAGCACAAAACCTTTACTTTAACCAAACTCCCTTTCAAGCTTCACCTTCAAAACCTTCAAAGCCCTTTGACAGTCTATTGTGAACAAATTTTCGTCCCACGTTCGGGTTGCAAAACTTTTTTCCTGCTAAGTACAAAATGTAATTACGACCAGCCACGTAGTACAAATAAAAATCCACAACAATGCCACGCCATGAATACCTTTCTCTCTATAACGTACATGAATATTTTTTTCTGCTTTCACTTTGAGCTCGAAGATAATAATAAGCATTAACTCGTCTGCTCTCGTAATCATCATAATTTTTAGACCTCAATAAAAATTGTTTTTTCCCTTTATGAAGAAGAGATGAAAAGAATTTTTTCTCGCAAAAAAATTTTAGTCGCTAATCCATCCAAACGTTTCGCCATCTTTTTTCGCACCGTTTATATGCATAGAGCAGCTCTCTCTCTAGGGAAGCAAGGCATGGCAAACTTTCGCCGTTGGTGTTGCTCTGCTGCATGTGTGCCCTATTTCCTGATAGGATATTATTATACATATTTTTATAGTTTTTTCCCTTGTCAACTTATTTTTCTCAGTACTTTTTTAATGTGAGCAGATTTTCAATGCGCTTTCTTCCTTTAACATGACTGGGTTTTTGCTTTTCTCCTCCCGCCACTGTCGTCTTCAGAGACAGATTTTATTTTTTTTCTTTATAAAAATGAGGGCCATCATATTTTTCATACAATCCCCTTTGGCTTTTAGTTTGCTTTCACTTTCTCTTATATCATAGTCGAAAATGCTTTCAACCAGTTTATAAAGCAGATATGGGAATATTATTTGCATTCTGTTCACATACATACATTCCTGGAGAAAGTTCAATTTTTCTCTCTCTTTATCACAGATATGAGGACGAAAAATAAAATACTCGGTACGAATAGAATTTATTTGTGGGAGAGTGATTCAGAAGAATTAGGAGAAATAAGGTCTAGAGAAATGTTTTGATGACTTGCGACTTTCTTTGGGCTTCGAATGCATTAAGTACCTTTGCTGTCAATATATATCTCAGGTTGTTTTTTATAATGCGCTCTCGTTCACGATTCTGTCATTACTTTTAAAAAAGCCTACTTTCTCGTTTTGAAGAAAGGAAAACTCATAGTGTAGGGCTTTCAAACGGGGTCTGCAGGAGAGCAGTGGGCCTGAAAAATATGGATAGCATTTTTAGGCTGGTAGTTTAAATTATGCAAAGAAATATCTGCACGTAGCTCCTACAACCGATTCTAATGCATACTATCAATCCTATTTGCATTTTGAGAAGAAATATTGCAAATAAATTATTACTCTCACTTTCTGCAAGAATACGATGAAAGTAAGTATACGAGTTTTTTGGAGTCTGAAAGCAATAACAGGAGAAAGTTTAAAGTAGAGGAAAGTTTACCCATACAAGCTTGAAATCCACTATAATAAAATTCAATCCACTATGATTAATTCAAATACTTTCACTTGAGATTTTTCCTTCTGAGAGAAGAATGAGCTCGTGCATTAGTTACTTCTGGTCGACCTAACTGCTTCAAATTGATCAAATAGTTTAAATAAATCAGGGGTAGTAATTATTCAGTATTATTAGGCAATTTTGGCATTAGTTGAGCCTAAATTAGACATAAACTGCAACCTTGCTTGTAATAATCGCAAATCAAAAAAATACCCTTACCATTTCTTATTTATTGGGAAAAAATCTTTTCTGATGACATCATTGGTCACGTATTGATAGGGTAACTGAAATTGTGGCAACAATTCACAATGCTGCCCCACAAAATAACACAACTCCGTGCTTTTAAAAGCATAATTGAAAACAAGACTTCATCGAGTACTGCATCTGAACCATAGCTACAGTTTTACTTGTTCATGTGTGCAAATGACAAAGGTTTGAAATACCGTTAGTTCGGCTCATTTTAGAGATCATGAGCTTCAACGTTGTGACTGGTACATAAGTGAGAACACTGTGCGTACACGAACGCATAAAAATATAACGATGACTATATACTGACTACTTTCTCTCTATTAGCATTGACCAACCCTTATATACCCTTTTATAAGGGGCATATAAGGGCTCTATGGATTAGTGAAGGTTTCAGGCCGCGACACTCGGGCGATAGGTTTTTATGCGCGTTTTACTTATTGTCACAGGTTGCTATCTGGTTCAGTCGCCTTCCATGAAAGATTGATAGTTGGTGGAGAGCCAACCGCCACGATAAAATTTTTCAGATACGTTTCTGTGTGGTTTCTATAATTTTTAAATGAAATAAAGATTGGCTAAGCCTTTTTCCTTGGCGTTTTTGCTAAACTTTTTTCCTTATCTTTTTCACTAAGCTGTTTTCCTTGGCTTTTTGCTAAGCTTTTTTCCTTAGCTTTTTTGCTTAGCTTAGAAATGTTCCCTATATGTTTATATTATGTTTATGCTATTATATCTTTATGGTTCAAGTTTTCTATGCGTGTATGAATGCTTATATGTAGTTATCTATTTCATTTTGAGGAAAAAAATGCATTTTTCGTACAATCAGGTAAAATGGAAATTTCTAGTATGACAAAGGGCGGTTGAAGAAGTGATTATGAAAAACGGTCTGTCAGTATTTGGAGTTCGGATTGTGCGTTCCTTTAGAATAAAGTTCGCAGATTGTTGTTGCCTTAATTTCTTTGTATATCGTTTGCAATATTATTAGAAACATCTACTTATCAATCAAAAATCGTTCTCGAGTCGCAGCATAATTTTTGCACAAGTTTTCCGAAGCAGCATTCTTTTTCATAAACTTATTCTTCGTGCACACTTCGTCACCCCGGAGGAAAACTACCGAGAAACCTTCCGTGAAGTCAGACAAGTACCCGTTGGGACCAAAGAGGACAAAACAATAGACGCGATCCTAAACGACCACCACCGTATTTATTATCATAATATCAGTCACATAGGTCCTCTACGCGACAGCTTTTTTTCCTTAGCTTGTTTGCTAAGCTTTTTTCCTTAGCTTGTTTGCTAAGTTTGTTTTCCTTAGCTTGTTTGCTAAGCTTTTTTCCTTAGCTTGTTTGCTA
>VICI01002240.1:0-17467 GCA_019593645.1 Akabosia matsudoensis | reverse complement strand
AGTTGAATCAAGCACTTTCGCTGTGAGTGTGCTTTTCCACAATACATTCTTCAAAATTATCGATTTAGTGTGGAGGTTTGTTAATAACAAAATTGCTCACTACGGTTGTTGACGTACACTAAATTCAATTAGGTACATCAACTGGTATGTAATTTACTTGGCTTGATCACGGGAAAATGGAGAGCGGACCGAGAATCGCATGACATATTTTGTTTGCATAAACTCCAATTTCAACTTTTCCTCTACTTCTTGTGGTTTTATAACAAATATTTATTAGTTCAACACATTTAAAATGGGTGACTCTAGAATTGGATACAGATTTCATTTGTCATTCCTTCCGATCCATTAGCAAAGAAAGTAATTTGTCGCTTTTCCAAGATACTTTAGACTACTTCAAACGAACCAAAAATTTGCAGTTTCCCTTACAAATTTGTAGCGCCTCTTGAAACTAGTGTGCAACTCAGTCCGGATAATGTCCAAATCATTGAGTTATTGTCTTTTTATCTATTAAGCGAATGCCCTCAAATTCATTATATTATTTCTATTCAAGGACGATAGTAGAAGCAGTAGATTATTTGGCTAGAATCACTTTGAACAGGATAATAGTTCAGATAATGTTTTTATTTTATTCTATCTCAGAGTTCCTTGTCTCTGCGTTTAAATTTATCGCTTGCAAATGCAAAGGGGATTGCCTACTAAAAGCTATCGAACTAAAAACTCTCAATTTAGTACCAGTTTGCCCAGTTGAACGCAAAACTGAAAGAAGTAAGATCATGGGCTACTGAGTTTTTATTTATGGCCACCTCCTCCAAATAAAAACGTGCGGTAAAATAATTCCATCACGCGAAAGAAATTCAACGTGCTCGAATTCGATCAGAGTTAAGCGTCTCATGGGTCAATATTTGAAGCGTACAAGGCTGTGAGCACCTGTGCTACTTTCACTGTGTGTATAGATGA
Organism: Akabosia matsudoensis; assembly: GCA_019593645.1. Lineage (NCBI taxonomy): Eukaryota > Metazoa > Arthropoda > Collembola > Entomobryomorpha > Paronellidae > Akabosia > Akabosia matsudoensis. The sequence goes on along the minus strand of VICI01002240.1, from coordinate 16,510 downwards.
AAAAAGATACATTTGACTGGGCTGCAACGTCAGAGAAAGTCATGAAAGAGAAAAAATACCGCTATCGTAATCAAATTCGAAAGGAGAGAGTAAAGTTGCCTTCAACCAGCGTTGATGATGACGTGAAATCCATAAAATCCCTCAAATGCTAAACGAACCAATTTGCTACTTGTATAGGTGCAGGTGCTTTTCTTTCGACAGGAAAAATTGATTCTGGAATTGTATTCATGTATCTGCGTCTTATTTTTTCGCGATATTGGGATTCTGCACTAGAGGGGATTAATAGAGAAAGTTTGGTTTGGGTAGGTTATGAGTTTCCTTGTTTTGATTTTTGTTTTGACAAATTGTTCAAGATCAAATTGACGATCGCTTAATAAAAAACCAGGTTGTACATCGAAAACAAGCGACTATGTAATGTTCAGTCATGCTCAACTACGTTGGGGGACTATTTCCAGTTCCGTTGCCAGGAAAATTCAATACAAAGAGCAGATTTGAAGTGCTTCGCATATTACATGTAGCTTCCGGTTTATCATGAGGGAAGGGAAAAAGATGGGAAAACATCGTGTCTTATTTGAGCTCATTAACTGTAATGAAATATTTCACTGTGGGCATGTCGCAACGGGAAAGGATTACGACATTATGATAAAGAATCTTCTTTTTCCTTTAATAATCTATGTAAGTAGATACACATTATGTTTGTTTATGTCATTTTTTTATTATAGCATAATAATTTAGGGATTTGTTTTTGTTATTTTTGTAGCACAATTTTAAGCGTGTGCGGATACGGGGGAAAATCCGTACCGTAATGCACTTGAGCAGCGGAAGTAAAAGGCTAACAAGGATAAACATCCTGTAGGCAGTTTTTGGCGAGGTTCGAAAGACCGTTCTGCCGATTGCATAATGAAAGCCTTTTGATTGAACGTTTTAATCTTAATATTTGTAAACAACTACGTTCAGATATACGAGCTGTCTCTACAAAATGATGTTTACCAACAAACGAAACATAAACAAATAACTTTTTGTATTTACCGTTTAAAATGTCATCAGAATCGTGAGATTCCACCATGGTACGCTGAGCAAACTGAGTTTCCGAGTAAGCCGAGTCTTGAGGATGTAACGAATCTTTTAAATCGTCAGCCAAGTGTTGACTTTCACCGTAACTATTACGATCCTTCTGGGACGGTTTAGTTGACGTTGACGATTCTGAGTTTGACGACAGGGCTCTCAGGTCATTACTACATGTAAGGGCATGCTTCAGATATCGTATGGCCGGGGGAAATATAAATCGCTCCGCCGGTGGGTCATCCAGAATTTTTAGGAGTAGATGGGTTCAGTATTTTCAAATACGCACGTTATTAAAAAAAACACCACAAAAAATACAAAATAAACTTAAAATACTTTTTTTAAAGCCACCTCTGGAGTGTATATCATATTCACCGCATGGGAAAAAGATCTAAGTATCTGGATTCACAGCACACTTTGCTAATACTCAGTCGCACCATGTTGAATAGTAAATTGCTTCCGATTCGTAACACTTGAGAGTTTAAAATTTTTAATAGTTTAATCAATAGTCTATTTGCTTATCTGGAGTACTAAAATTTTCTGGAATTCCCACAACTTTTACCCTCCACATGAGCAGGCTTGTTAGCGAAAAAGGTTAACCACTTGGTGGTTTGTTCTATTCATTGTTTTTATTACACAAACACTAAACTCTAACCAGGGAAGGAAATTATGCTTTCTCAGGGATAAGTTTATTTTCAAGCGGATACTGCCAAAAGCGCACTTGTACAAGCGATTTCATGTTCCATCGTAAAGTATACAAAATACTGTAAGAGAACTGGAGAGGAATAATTCATTACTTTATTACACCTGTATTTTCTCCATCTATAAAAGGTAAACTGCTTTCTTTGTCGCACTAAAAGAAAGTCACAAGAGTACTTAGTAGGTTAAAATAACGCCTAGCTTTTGCACGAGTAAAACAACAACACTTAATGCCACAATATACTCTCAGCGGGTCATTGAAATAATAACGAAAATAATTAAAACTGAATTTGTTACTGGATAGCAGCACTAGTTTCATGCAAAAAAAAGAACTGGACAAGAAAGTACAACGTCAAATGCTATGTAATTGACTGTAGGTAATAGCAGCACACAAAACTTATTCAGCTGCAGCTGTTTTGCTTTGCATACTTTCTCCAAAAAGCAGAATAAAAATTACACGATCGTTTCTATATAACGGCAAAACGAGAACTGGACGAGAGACGAGTTTATCAGCTACTTTCTCTCTATCATGCACGTACAAAGTCAGCTCGGCAGTCTTTCACTCGTTCGTTATACACGAGAAACTGGTTTGTGCAAAAACGGAATACCAGGCAGGGAGCATAGCCTTTTTTCTACGTAGCTCTTCAATGTAACGTGCGTTCCAACAGTTTTTTTTTTCTCTCTCCCCCTTTTCCCAAAACTGTGTTCCAATAGCATGTAAATTTTATAGACTCAGATACATACCTCCAAGCAAGGAGTAGACGTGCATGCTGGGTTTTACTCACACAGAGACTTATATTTCCCAGATAACCTACAGCGTTTGTGTATGTGTGTAAGAGGAGTTGGGAGTTGGTACCTACGCATGTTCTAGCTCTATATTCCTTCGAAATGGTTCGCAAGGATTGTAAAAGTTTAATACTAAGAACACATTCACACAAGGAGGAAGACACCAGCCAAAATCAACTTTAAAAACAGGGGAATGGCGTGTACTTGGGAAATATCTGGAGAAAGTAGAAGTATGTAAGGGAATATAAAGGGTGTTCCATAATTACGAAAAGTCCGTTGCCGTTTGGTGTAGTGAGAAATATCTACTATTTCAGGGTGCAAGCAAATACTATGACTATGTTAAAGGTTTAAGTAAGTACTTAGTAAATGATTAGAGAAATTCGTTTCGATTTAAGGACCGCTTTGTTTTGTGTCGGAATATTGTCCATCATTCAAAGCCTCGAGACAATATGCTATCAAACAAAAGTCAATGGATAATAATTATGCAAAGCACGTGATCGGTCGCTCTTAAAGACTTAGTGACCTTCAGAATTAGACGTAGTAAAAAGCCTACGAATGAATAACTATTTGATAGAATTTTCAACTGATTCCATTTGTATGCACACTTCTCGGACAGCCTTTACAAAGCCTGTGATTAAAGTTCCAACTCTTGTGTTTTTTCACGTTTATGTCTATCTAGAGTCCAAAATATAAAAACGAGCTCATACTGAGAAAGCATTCCTATCATTTTACGTTATGTTGTGTGCAAAAAATATCTATCGCTAGTTTTTATTTTCGCTCTTTAAAAAAAATCGGCGATAATACAAAGTGCTCCCAAGTTAACCAAGCACATATAAGCTTTGACTACTAGCTTCCTGTGGTTCTGACTCTTGGTTTTTTATGGTCATCACCAGCTAGTATCGCATAATCATACACACTAAGAAAATAGTTCCAACACGTAGCAGCACGTTATCCATGTTGTGTGCAAAAAAAAACAAAGATAATACAGGGACGTATTGCACGATAAGCAAAACACAAGCGATCCACTCATGCTAAGTTTTTATAGCTTGAGTAATGCTACTAAAGGAGCAAAAAAATAACGATCCAGCAGGAACCAAGGAGAAAAGTTAGGGAATCGTAGTTACCAGCAAGTGTGTAGAGTTCTGTCTACAATCTAGCCATTCAGCCAGCAATGTTGCTCTATTATGTATAACCACATACATTATTACTACAAGTTGAAGTGAAGGAAGCAATTGAAAGAGACAGGGAAAGCGATGCTTTTGTTGTCTTGTTTGATGCATACTGTTACAAGCATAAACCTTTCACTGAACAAAAGCTGCAAGCTATGAGTAGGCACTGTCTCATGGAGTAAGCAAACGTTTTTTTGCAACTGGGTATGGATGGCTTACTATGAGCCACGATTTCCGAGCCCTGACTACTCCACAGTTTTTTTTTTTTTTTTTTGCAGGAAAACGCGAGCTAAGATGCACACTAGGGTGTTATCGACCATATCGCTCGTTTTGGTACATACTTGTACGTATACCTACATATGTTAACTGATAGTAGTCTGTAATTGTAAGAGTTCACGTTGTTTCCTAAAATAAATGCAAACTCGCTGTAAAACTTCTGTAGTCAGGAATGCATTAAAAAGTTACTTTTCATTTTCGAAATAAAGGCTTGAAATAGGGAAAAGGTTTTTTGGTAGCTCACATGCCTTTCGAAAAAGAGTTTGTTGCTCGGAAAACGTAAATGACCAGAAAAAATGAAGGTTACACATAGACAACATTTTTTTTGTGTGTCTTCTATAACTTGAAGAGGTTGTTTTTCACTGGTGGGCAACGTTTCTGGTTAAAAAGGGCTTACATTTTTTATGCTGCTTGACAGATTGTCTCAAAAGTAGAAAATAAAGATGAAGTGGATTTGGTTTAAGTTTTTGACCAGTCCGGAATGAGCAATATGATGAATAATGGTCCGAGTAAATATTTTGGAAGGTTTTGCTTTGAAATACTGAAGATGCCTTTTAAATATGCGAACATCGAACATCCGAAGATTAGGTAAAATCATAAAATATAAATGTTTTCGAGCCTGTTGCATATTTAATCCGAGTAAAAGGACGCTACACAATTGCATTACAGATACGATACAATGAGTTACTCTTTGACCATTAGCCTTGATACCTATACACAAAATCTCTCTCAAGGTGTTATCTTACACAACTGCGCGCTAATTGGCATTAATCAACAAAATGGTGTCAAACAAATAGCAGTAAAGACAAGTTGCAATAAAATCTACCCACACCTAGATAAAGCTTCCTCTGTTGTTTTGCTTGAAATATGAAGCGCATTTCTTTCTGTAACGTTCTTGCATTGTTCATGATTTGAGTCTTCTGTCGCGCGGGAGCATCTTAGCGTCCATAGAACCGCGACGACGGCCCTCGACAAAACTTAATTAGGAAGCTCCGAGTCGCGGGTTTTGTCAACACAATTCTGTCTTGTCTTTCGTATCTACATTGCAGCAGAGAAATATTCGCAGATACAAGAGCTCTTCGAGTTTTGCATAAATTATGGGCACAGAAGCACTCAGAGAGTATTCTTGGAGCAACAAGACCTACGAATAGTAAATTACTACATTATATTTCTTAGAACTCATCTACAAAGTTTTTTACTCAAAGACCGTTCTCTACTCTACAAGTTATACGTGAGACGCTGTTTAGGCGAAAGTCATAATTTATAATTAGTTGAGAACTATTTTCACATGCATACAGAAAGTTTTTTCTGTTTCTGTACTATGGATCCCAGCGAATCTCTTGAGTTCGGCGATCCTTTAATTACTTGAGCATCAGTTTGGAATTTGCACCGATTTGAATGCTTGAACTTTTTTAAAACTGGAAAAAACTTGACCAAATTTCTTGCTGTAATTACTAATCTTACCTACTTATCAGCACATTTAGTAACAGATACTAAATATCATCTAAATATTGTTGTTATCTTTGCCTACCTAAATGTTATTTTCTCATTATCTGAAAGGTTTTACCCTTCTGGAAGAAACACGCTAAAAAATATTATTTTACGCACGTAATGTTTATGTATCACAATATCATGTGACAACATCTGATATTAGTAAGATTTTTTTCTTCCTTTCGTTGCCACCTGCCTTTTCATTTCTTTTCAGTTTTCACCGTGATGTATCCTCTAGTTTTATTGTAAAAGAAAAACCAGTAGCACTCCATTTATTGCGGCTTTCCGTTCCCTTTATGCAACTTATAAGTTGTAATTTTTCCTTGTCCTGTTTCACATTCGATTTCTTTCTTTCCTCCCACCCGAGACTCGCCGACTGAATTAGCTCGCACTTTCACGGCGGGGGACTACCCATTCACGCTACTCTTTTATGCATATACCCACAACATACAAACAAAACTGATGCCCGTCTTTCTTCAACAGAAACGGGAAAAAGGAAGGCTAAAAGCATACAAAGTTCTAAAAACTTTCACAAAGTATACCGGTTCTTTTCAGACTTTTCTCTCGATAAATTCTTCTTAAAAGATTTTTTTTAAATATAATAGAAAAGCTCTTTTTTTCAACATGTGCTTTCAATTACATTCTATCTTTACTACAATGTTTTTTTTTTCTGGTTCACTTTTATCCGTCCACAGGTTTGAAATAAGATGCCATCTTTGTGTTTTTATCCAGCATAGATCGATTACATTCTCACTAAGAGAAAGTAGCTATTTAAGGGGATGCTTTTTGAAGGTTACTAAAAGATAATGTCTGAAAAGTGAGTGGCCCTTCTCCATTTTCCCCTGTTGTTATGATGTACAGGAGAGCGTGCGTTGCAGTTTTTACAGGCCTCAGGACTGTCAGGACAATGTGATAGTGATGGAGAAAGAAAATTTTAGGTAGTATCGCTTTTCACTTTTCCTCGATGATACGACAGATGGTGAAAGGAATACATTGAAATCAGTAAAAGCCTTCTTAAATGCGCTAGAGAACTGTACTGATTTATGAGCGAAAACAAGAACGGAGGAGGAAAAAAGTAAGGTAATCTCGGGATTTACCACTTTTGTTGTGTTGAATGCACGTAGAAGTAAAAGCAAACATGCTTCGGATTAGATTGAATCACGTGCATAAACATGTTCGCCAGAAGTGATACAAGGAAGCCATTACCTCTCTCGATAAAGGATTTTCCTTGAGAGATTTTTTAAAGATGGAAGAACCCTCTCTAAACGTTAGCATTGTTTTTGTTATCATGCTTTTCGCTTTATGAATGGGATCATCTTTCGGTTGATGAATCACTATAAGATATAGTCACAGAGGTCTAAATAGAAACACTGCTTATATGTTTGTACGGACACGTTTTGTTTACATGTTCTTAAGATGTCCAGAGGATCAAGTCAATGGGATTAATGAAAAATAATTACCTAAGCGTATTTAATGCAACGTCCTTGCATTTTACTCCCTGACGATATAAAATTCTGTGAAAGTTATAAAAGCACTGTTTATAACCTTCGGTTTTCGCCGTAAGGGCCTGACTGTCTCAATTTAGTATTAAAAGTTTAACAATTTCATATGCCTGAGCCATGTGTGCCATGTGGGTCAACACTTTATACAGTGATCTACAAAACAACCGTCAGTTCTTGTTAGGATTACCAGTGCATAAAAGATTTTCTTTGAAGAAAAACATTAAATGGACAGACAAGCGTGATCCTCTCTTAATCCACTCCCTATCAACTTGAACAAACAGATCAAACTATTTTACTACGAACAAGGAGAAAGTTTGAGTACAAAAAGAGTAATCTGGGCTTATTTCATTTTCATGTTCTCACTAGGAGTTTCCGTTAGTCAACATTTATCGCGATTATTCAAGGCAATCGTAAATCCTTTTAATCATTTACCCCTCTTTTGGTGACCTAACACAATGTTCATGGGTCAGAGAGTTTCACCCAGCAGCCCCTAACGTTTTTTGTCCTCATAATACATTTTCAAAGCTGGAAAACTAATTTTTTTCGACAGGAAGTTTGTATCATTCCTTTGCTCTGTTGAATTAAATTTTGTTATGAAATGTTATTGCCCGTTTGTCGTTCCAGGAAGCCATTCTCCCTGTAGTGTTGAGCCAACCTAAATGCATGAATTCGAAGTGGGCATCGTATATTGAGCTATAGAATGGTTTCCTGCTGTTGAAGAAAATTCAGGGAAACATACCACTCCACTGTCAACTCCACTTTCTTCAAACAATGGAAAAATACCTTTTTTTGTTAGTAATATGAAGCCAGCTTTAGTGTCATTCAAAAGACAAGAAATATTCTAAAATTTCATTGGACGTGTTGAAACAGAGCTCCATCCAACAAGTAATGGTAAAATAGGACATGAACATGGCAAAAATGTGTTCGCACACATGAGATCTTTTAATGTGAAGCAGTGTCGGTGTCCGCTAGTAACACACATTTTAAAAGACAGAGTACAACTTTCATCGCGTACATGCCCCACTGCACAAATGTAAATATTATCTGTCTTGCTCCTCAAAAAGCACATTGTGTTAAAGGGAAATGGGCTTGGGAAAGTACCTTTGGGAACACGGGACTAGAATATTTGCAGAGGTCGGCTGTAGTGACTGCTATTTACTGGTTTTCATAAATATGCAATATTTTTATGCATTCTAAAGCATGAATCAGTACCAGTAGTCTGCCATTTTGGTGAGAGCCATTTTATGCTAAGTGCGATATTAGCTTTGTAAAAGTAACTTTTTTGTATCCAGGTTAGGACTGGAAAATCTAATAAAAAATATTTTCAGCTGCAATTTCCGCTTAGCCTTATCGTTTGTGGCGAGGTCACACTAACAAAAAAATGATTTCCTGTGCAAGGACGAAAAACAAAAGGCGAAACATTGTTTTTCATATTTGTTTGCTCATGGCACATATCTACATTGGTTTCATGGCTTATCATGGGTGGGCGCAGCGCAGAAGGCGACAATTGTGATTGTAAAGAGAAGGTGGACTCGCTAACTAAACTTGTACACATGATTTGAGCTTGTTGTTATTATTGTATTAGCTGGAGAAAGCATTTGTAAAGTTTCACGTGCTTGCAAACGACGCGGTAGCCAAAAAAGCTGAAGGCTTCCTTGAAAAGTCTAATCCTATTAGACTGTAAGTTGACTAAAAAGAATCCAAGACACGTCTGACTAGTGTCAATTCGATAAGCACTCAACAGACGGTTGAGATCTTGGATGAAAATAATAACAAATTGCATGTTCCTCAAACGAAAGTGATACTTGAGGTTACATTACTGTCACGTGGTGAAGTGGGAAAGATGTTTTTTTTCTCACGAATAGAAATGGGATAGTATATCTTCCAAGTGATAGTATTGCAGAATTATTAGTTCTGAAAGAACATATCGAGTAGTAACAGTAAAGGCTAAAACATCTCAATGATTGAAGTTGATTTTAAAAGTACCACATTCTACGTTGTCTGAATTCTAAAATTCGTACGAAAGACAACGAAAAAGGTCAAAATAAATGCTTAACAAGGATCATGTATAAAAAACTGGCTGCAATTTTGGATATATATGTTGTGTGTTCAAATGTATGCATTAGTGACCAAACTCATAATCTTATCGTATTTTTTCTTTGAAAATCATCCGATTGCTTCAGTTGACAAGCTATTACTGCATTGAATTCTATTGTGGCCGGCATAAATCAAAGTTTTTCATGTTATCACACTTTTACAACCGCATCCTTATTTGTTCATAATATATGCAATACTTTAGCTAGGCATATCAACACCATAACGCAGAAAAAGATTTTTTTTTGGGTAGTTAGTTCGGCACTGAAGGCAAATTCGCAAAGACAGCTATCTCTTTTGTTGTACTTTCAAACGGCTTCGTGAAACACGGAAGGTGAGAAGACAAAAAGCCAAAAACTTTATTAAAATTATGCGTACTGTCGTGTCTAACTGATTTAAATAGACATTATATTGAAACGTCGAGAGTGTACAATTTCAAAGGAGCCTTGCGCGTGGGCAAACTAAACAAAATAGAAAGGTTGCATTTGATTTTTAAAAAAATATCTCTTTATGAAAGGATGTTTACTACAAAAAAAAGTGTCATTTAAAAAAACTGTAAAGTGAACAGTTTCTCAGCGTGACATGATTTTCAGTACGGAACCAAATTTTTTAAATGGAGTTAATGATCAAGTATTTTTTACATCTTATTTTGCTAGTTTAATAAAGTTTAGTATTTCGTATTATTCCTGAAGATATATTATATGAATGACACACGTCACGCCCATCAGTTCGGTGAAAAAATCGTGTTGCGACACAGGTCATAATGTTACACAATTCAAAAGAAACAAGAAATGCTCCCACAAAAAAACATGTATTTTTCAGTAAATTGTATACAAAACGACCCAGCTTGGAGCAGTATACACTACGCTAAAAGTACTTTTGGAACGAAAGATTTGTTCACAAAACGCAAAACGTGATGATGAGGAGTCAATAAAACTAGTCGGAAATAAAATATAATAGACGAATTCATAAACGCCCAATGCACTGGCATTTATGATTTTACTGTAAATTCTAAATGTTTGCCAGAAGTAGGTGAACATATTAAAGCCATTTCTTTGATATCTTCAGAGTCATAATAATCTAATTAAAAGCAAACAGAGCTTATTTCAGGGAAAGAAGTTAACTACGCCAACATGCCCTGCGATGTGCCAAGTAAGTAAAACAAGTCCATCAATTCGTACGATTGGACCTTGTTATGTTCTACAACACACACGAACACCCAAACATGCGTCAAAGTGTCTACGAAAGAGTTCAATTTATTAATGAAAAGTCACAAAAATAATATAAACTCGGAAGAGATTTTATCCACAGCAAATAAGGAACATGCACGTCTTGATGAGGCTTATTGTAAGCCCTAGTGTTTTGTGCGTGCGCAAATAGGTTGTGTACTCATAAAACTCACGATGGTATTTATGATATTTAAACGAAACAAAGTGGACGCGCATTAGATCATTTCCTGATTATCAGATAAGTAACTGTTTGTAGCATTAGTTTATCTATAACTAAAGTTCGTTCTTGTTTATTTGGATGCACTTTTGTTTATTGCATTTTTTCATTAGGTACGGGCATTTTATTTTATAATGGGCAGGCAGACATAGTAAAGCAGATATTTTTGGCAAACAAAAAACTTATTATACTTTTTTTAAACCAGTTACTTCCTAACACATATATCTCATCCGTAACGTACTAGTCTTTTATTTAAGAAGAAAAAATTACACTCCGTGACGAAATCACCTAGTATTAAAGCTAAATTAACATCAAAATGACAACGGGTTTATATTTTTAAGACGGTTTCTAATTTTAATAATTTAAAAAGGAAGTTACAAAGAATAACAAAAATCCAATTTGCTTTTAATCAGCATAACATTAAACAAGCAGTGTATACGTGAAACTAAGAAGAAACGTGATCTGTCATAGTGAAAGGTAAACAAAGTTTCTTAAATGATAGATTAGGATGGATGGTGCAAGTTTGTTTCAAACGTGTAAAGATAAACTTTAAATAGAACTTCCAAGTAAAAAATACGAGAAAAGCACAACTACCTACGTCATTCGGCCATGTAACTAACAACAAACTCATTAAATAGTTAACTCCACGCGTTAGCATTTTTTGTTCCACAGGTATTGGCCCACGAAAAAGGCAACTTTTAAGCTTCTCGCAACACGCAACAATCTTCCAGCTAGAAAATTTCAAACATATTTTGCTCCGTGAGAAATGAAAGATACCTAAGCTCAGAAGAGGAAAAATTCCGTAACCTAATAAAAACGCTGAAAACTGCAAACTAAAACTTCCATTCATTTTCATATACATCTTGAGTTTTACTGCTGCTGAGCAAAGACTAAATACTTTTGTTCTGTTACAACCTTCTAGAATACTGGCAGTGCAACTATACTGGTAAAATTATTAACATTCTTAAAGACATGTCTGGCATTCCGAAAAAGACGGTGTGTGTGCGGAATCTAAGACGAGTTGTCCATTAGTCTCCTTGTTTTGGGTTCAGATCACATACAAACTGTAGGAATTTTCCTGAGCCTAGTCATCATCAGCCAAAGAAAACTACACAGAGGTAGTTACTTATACGCACTGCGTATTATCATGAATGGGCTATTATCGTTAAAACGTTCTTTCCATCGGAATGCTTTGAAATCACTGAAGAGCTCATACCTCTATTCTGTTCTCGACTAATATTTTGTCGTGAACAATCAGTTGTCTTCCTTGATTCGTAGCTTAAAGCCAAGTTAAAAAAATATGAACCTATATAGCTTCTTGCCCACAAAACTTTCGCGGATTGTTGATCGACTCATCGCAAATTGCCTACGGTGCTTACCATGCACGGATTCAATTCAAAACTCAAATAGATTCCATATCATGCAGTACATCAAAAGAGTTGCGACTAACGTATGCCCAGTCCATTTTTGATTCTCTGCCTTTATCTAGAATACACTTATAAGGGAAATGGAGACAACAGGTATAATTTTGCGTCTAAAGTTTATCCACCTCAAAACTACAAAGAGGTAGTATGATTACCATGCGGTTATTGTGTTTTAATATCAGTCATAAGCCATAAACAATATTTTTCGAAGTTTAATATGCTGACAAGACTCACATGGCATTGTTGTTTGTAGATGTTTGCATGCAAAGAACAATTGACTACAACCAATCTTTGAACGCGGTTTCATATGCGTGAGTGTCTTTTCGAAAAATTCAAATGAGTTTCACAATCATCAAGATAATAGTCGTCTGACCAAATAGCCTTGCCCAAATATCATCACAGGCTATATATCTTGTTCTCTCGCAGCATACAGGATATACTGATACCAGCGAGAGGTTAATCTTGAACGGTAATAAACTAGAATAGGACGATTGAGAGAACCAGCATTTTGTGCAATTACTGCACAGGGATCTATTACATGAACCTTTATCTTGTGTTGAAGACCAACGCATTTGGGTAGCTACATTGTTGCACTCACTCGCTCACACACACCGCAGCGCAGCAGCTAATCGGAAAAGTGGTAAAGAAGTGACCATAAGCATTGAATTCATAAACAAAATGAATCTCTCCAAGACTAGTTTTGTTAGCTGGCAAGCTTACGAATAATGTGATGGTGTGTGTTTTTGTGTAAAATTAACTATTGTACTACTCCTTTACAAAGCAAAATATCAGGCAAGGCTTGGGCTCTTTGCTAGCCGTACGGATACTGAATATTGCATGAAGATAGCTATAATATTTCTTGTACATTTTTTTACTATATAGTAGCCTTTTTGTTGAAAAAAACACAAGTGGACAGTGTAAGTACCTGTTGCTAGCCCTAGTAAACAACATCTTTGTGTGTATATTGCTGACTTGATCACAAAAAAAAACAGGCAACGGCTGCACCTATCTGAAAGGAGTTTGCATGAATAAGTAATTAGAAGGCGCTCATTCATTCAGCGCTCATCCAAGTGTAAACGCAAACAGAGATCAAGTTGAACCTCGCAGGTTGCAGCAGAACAAACCCTCTTCATCCTCATCTTGGACGTTGGTCCCAGCAACAGAGTTCACCAACTCTAGTTTTTTTTTATCGGCGAGACGGAACACGTAATACGAAAAAAGAAAACGGAAATCGATAACTTAATTTTATATGGATGATCACCATCAGCAGATATGTAATCGTGATAGTGAATGTTACCACGAAATTTAAAGTGGCAGACTGTTGCACGTTTTAATGATAATAAAGGATAACTTGGAAAGATTTTTAAAAAATCATCTGCACGAATAATTACTTGTCAGTCAATATACCCAGCATAATTTTAATCTTGTGAAGCGTGCATTGTGGACATTTTTAATAGACAAAAAATTGCTCCTGTTTGTTTTGCATTCCTTGATGAATCCTATTTGAAAGTTATTTTTTCCTGTGAAAAGTAGCCAAATCTCTTTGAGAGGAAAAGTCAATTATCTCTCGCTATAACCACATGACTTTTAAACATTCAAAAAGGACATTTGGATGATGTGTAATGTCATGCACACCGTCATTATCAAAAAGGAGTAAACCGCCTGCATACGAAAGGTGACTTGTGTAATAGCCAAAAATTCTGAGTTGCTCTTGTATATGGGAAATAATATCATTTTTCATCAGAGGATGACATTGAACTTGGAGAAATAATAGTCGCGGTGACTGAACGTGAAGTGGAGAATAGTAAGCGAACAGCCATTTTTCTGCACACAAAAAAGATATTTTGTTGGTTTGGCGGTGGTATTGGTGAAGCACGGTTTTTTTGAGAGAGAAAAGGCGAATGGCTTGTTGTAAAAAATTTGTGTGACGAGTGACGATGAGAGCTCATTGTTAGCATTTTTTTATGCATAGCAATACATGAAACTGTAACGTCTAATCTTTTTTTTGCCAAATTGCAAAGCTTGGCATAAGGTGAGAAAGAGAAAAGAGGATGCTCAAGGGCAACGGAGTAGTTACTTTGGACGATTTCAGCACTCACGTTTAATGTGCGCACTCTTATCCTGAAATATAATATTTTTGTGAGATAAAAACAAGCAATAATTTATCCTGGAGGAGAAACTATCATCATTCTGCGTGTGTATGTTTATTGATACAGAGAAGAGATATTTTTTCTTTTGGTGGTGTGCAAGATTCCAACGAAAATTGAGTGCAGACAGAACATTGTCAGAGTTTTGTGGTAACATCGCTCTGGAGAAGAGCAAAGAGTTATTGTGATAATAACCGTTTTATTGCTGCTGTTGTAATAATAATTGTCGGATCCTTGAAAAAAGGTAAATGTCTTGAGGAAAATAACATAAAATCCGCATAGTATTATCATCTCGTTTCTTAATAATAGTGAGGCTCTACCTCTTTTTACTGCTTATTAAAGCTTCAGTTATACAATTCATACTTATATTTGTGTATATAATTTATTTCACTTAGGGAGCTCGTACGTAGGTATTTATTCATTTCGACCAGTTGGCAAAATTGAACTAATACTAAAAAGCGCTACCATTGAAGGTCACCACAAACAAAGCATATAAGGGTTGATATGATTATTTATTCCAAGTGTTCCATTAGAAGGGTTTTATTTGATTATAGTACTGCAACTAGCAATAAACGATGCAATATTCACAATAGCTAGTTAGTTTGCATGAAGTCCTTTTTGCTTACGGACACATGGAACATGGAACTTTTTTTTGCAAGCTTCGTCATGTCTGAAGACGTGACAGGAGTTGCAATAAAACGACTGTAGGACTGACCTTTGAAGTCATCAAGGATATTTTTTATGAGGGGTCAACTACATCTTATTTTTGATTGATACTGATATTCGTTATGTGATCATTACGTTGTGCCTACGTACGTATTATATTATAAACAATACCGAATTACCTATATAATTGGCAAAATTACCTTTTTTACGTTTCTAAACCTATACATATTTTGTTCACTAAAATGTATGCATCAATTAAAAGAAGGCACTCATCCGCTAAGTGGAGCTTTTCATTTCAACAGTGGTTTTGTCAATATGTGACAACAATTTGCGAACCAGCTCACGTATTGGAATATCCTATTCCGTGTTTCGATGTCAGTGATGATCGGAGACACAACTTGGTTTTTGTGTGGTTATCGAAGTAAAATAGTGCAGGGCTATTATTACAGAAAACTCCTGCGCTCGTACACACTTGCCAATTACACGTTGAAAACATGTCAGACAAAGTTGGCAACTGGATGTGAGTGTACGCGAGTTAAATGAATGGTACTTTGCTTGAGCGACCCATGCAGCCATTCACAAACAATCAGTAATTGTTATCAAAACTATCTCGATCAAATGGACACTCGAACCTCACCTAAATCTAATTCAACTTTATGATAATTAGAGGTCATAAAGATTTGGATCGTCTGATGACGACGATATTTGGGAAGTGATGAGTGGAAATCGTTATAGAATATGCCTTTTGGCAATTTTACGTGTTTGAGAAAATGTACCAGGGCAAATTCTTAATGCGTCTATACTAATATTATTAATACATTTTGCACACAAATTTAATTTCTAGAGCCATAAAATATAATCAATTAGCTAGTCAGTGCGTATAAAGCATAAATAGGTAAGGTGTACGGATAAAAAGACGATTATAGCGGTAAGGATTACAAGTGGACGCCACTCTTGCACGTTTCCCTAGTTTATGTCCAAGCATACAGATACTTGAGATGAAATAATTGCAAGTTTTCCAAGCATTTTTTGCAACTCAAGTATAAAAGCTAATTTACAATTTTATTTCAACTTTTGACATAAAAGCCTATAAACTATGAGCTAGATGTGCTTGTCAAGATCTATTTTGTTATTTTTTCTTGAACAAAACAAAAGAATAAACAAATACGAAACCACTTGTTTGGTAACTTGCAAAAAAGTTGAAAGTAGTTCTCACTGGGTAGTCATCGGCCATCTGATAATTCTTCCTTTTTTTACTTTTAAACCCATAAACCCAGCATTGACCAGGATAATTTAGTTGTGGTCTGGTTGCAGCAAACATTTTCGGTAATTGACCAATCCGCCATCAGATTTCTGATTTTAAGACTGCTACAAAGACTCTAATACATATGGTCTCAATTTGAATGGCGTTATCTCACTTTAAAGTACGCAATTTACGCACACAACAAATAAAATTCACAACTGATTACCTCAAATCTAAATTGCTGTCATTAACTTTGACTTTTAAAAGTGTTGCGGTGTTTTTACTGCATGCGTGAGACTATAAAACTCTCGTGTGCGTTTTGCTCCCGCAAACTACATGACAGTGACACCATTGACGTCTTGAAGCGGTCAAATGTCATGAGAACTTCATGAGCGTAATAGCTTTAAATTTCTTCGTTAACTTGAATTGCGTAATCTTGCGCTGAACGTTTCACTCTAAACAACCCAAGCCATGTTTCAAATCAAACAATGTTTTGTCACCCACG
>VICI01002239.1:0-17471 GCA_019593645.1 Akabosia matsudoensis | reverse complement strand
TTAGATTTTGGCTGATTTGCACCCAACTCGGTAGAGTGAAACCTTGGGTCACTTGCAACCTCTGAATCGATTTTCACAGTATTAAGATACCCCCAGGGGTCATAAGCGGGGTCCACTAGGGTCTGATAGGACAACATTTAGATTTTGGCTGATTTGCACCAAACTCGGTATAGTGATACCTAGGGTACCATGCAACTTCATAATCGATTTACAGCCTGTTCGTATTCACCTAGGGGTCATAAATGGGGTCCAATAGGGTCAGATAGGGCAATATTTAGATTTTGACTGATTTGCACCCAACTCGGTAGATCGATACCTTGGATTCATAGAAACAACCCTACTGATGTTCAGGTCATATATGGTGTCCACTAGGCGCAGATGGGTCGAATTTCAAATTGTGGCCAATTTGCACCAAACTTTATACTTTGATCCCGTAGGTCAGTAAAAGCAACCGTATGGAGTGTCAGCATAATCGGTCAAACCTAGGGGTCAGAGGAGGAGTCCACTAGGGTCAGATGGGTTATGGGTACAGTGATTATAAGGGTTACTTGTAACACTACAACTGATTTTCAGTCTTTTAAACTAAGCTTTTTAGCTAAGCTTTTAAACTAAGCTTTTAAGCTAAGCCTTTTCTTTAGCTTTCAGCTTCGTCATTATAAGCTTTACAGCTTTTATTTTGCTATAAACGTTTACATAATATTTTTCATAATTGTACGCTTTCTAACGACCGAGTTCTCCACAATGTTGTCCGTGTGGCTTTGTCTTTTCCTCTTCTCATTAATTGTCCGACCTTCGTCTGGAACTGATTGCTTTGAATGCGTCTCATCCAACCCCGCCTTTTCTAACTGCGACGGCGTTCCTCTCTCAGTGAACAAAGGGAAATACCCAATAACCCGGAAATGCCAAGGAAACTGTATCTCTTGGATTCGAGTCCAGGCGACGTCAAAAGTGTTGGAGATTTTTGGTAAAGGCTGTGACGGAGAGTGGGAGGCTTGTGTCAAAAAGATTATGAAAAAGTCAGGAACTTGTTACAACTACACAATCGTCGACCTGGAGAGTCCTGAAACGGAGCAGCTTGAAAAATGTCACTCAGGAAGTCGCACCGCTGGACTGAACAGAACGGGAATGCTCAAGAACAAAACCGTGTTTGTGTGCGAGTGTGAAAAGTACTTTTGCAATGAACACAGCATTGAGATGACATTCCAGGGGAAGTATTTGAGGGCAAGTGGAACTCAGATCCAAGCCCAGCACGTTGGAACGTTCTTGTCTTTTTTGAACGTCATTTGCAGGTTGAAAAACTAACCTAATTTACTAATGAAAAATAAACAAGTATATCTTTAAGAGGGTTTACTATAATCAAATAATATCGTCCAATGTTTTCTGATGCTGAGTAAAATTCTAAGCAAACAAACAATTGCGCTTAGCATCTGCACAACTGTGTATACTATTGACTATAGGAATTTGGAGTACATCGGAATTTAACCTGGTAACATTGATCATTTCCATTGAGACCGTCACATAAATATTAGGGACTTGAATCCAGTTCTGTAACTATTTTTGCAAAAATTCTAGCATCAATGAAATTGAAGGAAAATGGCAAACTTCGTAACTTGAGCTTTTAGATGAATCACGTTTTAGATGATTTTCGTATACTTGGCCTACACGATGAAAGCTGTTAAAATTCTTGCAGGTAAGGATAAAAATGTGAAATACAAAACGAATACTCCTTTACCACTATACCAAGTTTCGTCAAAATCGGTGCCGTGATGAAAACAGCTTGACGATTTGATATGAAGTTGCTGATTTTTTCACACTTTTTGGAAAAATGGCCAACGGACGAAAAGACATAAGCCGTCTTTTCGGTCAGTGGTCCACACTTGTCTCGACTTGCTCACTTCTTCAATCTCTCCTTTTCTGCTCATATGTAAGCTACCTCCTAAAATCATCAGTCAAACTTTTTCTCCTAGAGTTATGATCCATGCCAAACTAATTAATCACTTTCGTCACAGTCAGTCCCCGAACTATATATGTGACCGTCCCTGGGGAAAAGCGACTTGTCGCATAAGCAAGAATCGAGAAAAATTCGTTTTTCTCCGACAAATATGCCAAAGCGCATATGCCAAATAAGAAGGAATCTAGAGTCTATTATTTCTTCTTTATATCAAATATCACCATTTCCTAGGAGCAGTCACATATCATGTTTGGAGTATACACGTCAATTGGAATTCTGACTGTCGTTGATCACGACGATATGACAATAAGAGCAATCCCACGTTCATCCCTGCACTTAACATATTCTACATATAAGTGTCATTCCCATCCTTCCAAGCAGCACAAACAAAACAAAAGCTTATTCGGTGACTCTCGAGAAACATCGTTGATTGTACTTAAGTTTTAAGTAAACGTGAATGATTAACAGGAAAATAAATACGCTGTACCATACACCAGGATGATTTTGTGCATACGATCAAGCCAGTATATGAATCGAAGTAATGCATTCACATCATGTTATGCTCTCAGATGTGATTTGAGGTTTAAGGAGGAAATATACGACACTAGCAAGTTTTTAACTTTTAACGGAAGGTCTTGCCGAGAATGTCGTCGTTTCAAAGGCACTCCAACCGCGCAAGGGTCCCCATAAACAACTGTTTGGATGAAAACAATTTTTTCAGGGAACTAAATAAATTGCTTAAAACAAGTAGGAAAATGTAAAGTTCAACACTACTTAAAATTGATCTTGTAGCCATAGATTTTTGTTTAAAAGAATTTTATTTGTTAGACCATCTCGTCGTAATAGGAAAAGGAATCGTCGCAGGAAAGGAAACATTCGTGTTTCTAGGCCGAAATTAGTTCAGACGTGAGCTAAAAATCAAAACATCATTATTAACACTAATATTTCTGGTAAAAACATAATAAAAGCCTGTTTTTCTTATCCTATTTGTCTAGAGTTGAGCTACAACAGAGGACGGCAAGGTCTATATCTCTTCATCGTGTTCGAACACTTCGTCACAGTAATTCGTCGTTTTTTCTTTGTATATTATATTTGTGTCATTCTTTGTGTAAATCTTTACGACGTCTTAGATTTACAACGTAGAAGAAGAAGCACGGTCACACAACCATTAGACATGGACAGCATTAAATTACCTCAGATAATAGAAACACGCTCCAATTCGGCCACTACTTCGTCTTCTGCATCATCCCCGCAAATCACGAATGTCGACCGGGAGAAATTCAGGATGTTTGGTCATGACGTGCGTATAACGCCATCTGATTTAAATGGTAGGCGCAGTTAACACAGAAACTTTTAAAATGAATCTTTGCTTCCAGCTCTTTAATTGGGTTTATGTACACTTTTCTTAAGCACTGCTAAAATCGAGGATCAGAGCATTAAAGGACAGATCTGCGAATCTAGCCGTAGAGCATCATGACATTTCAAAAACCAAAATGGATTTCGATTGCTGTCTTGAATTGTGTCATCGTTTGAAATTTTATGCAGGTAAAACTTTTACTAATAATTTTGAGGGAAATATTAAGTTAGAAGACGATTAGTATTGATTATTCTTCAATTTTGAAGATACCAATTATGTTCGGATGCTACCAAAATCCCGAGACCTGCTAGACAAAGCAGCTAAACCCCCAAAAATACTAGGATGGCCTTTCCTAACATTAAACTTGTCCATGCCACCAGAATACGAAACGACGCCGGAAAATACGAATGACCTACATAAGAGAAGTCGTTGGCCGTTCATCTGGGGATTTACTCGGGTAAATCCGGTACATTGGCTGGACAGGATGGGCACGCCAGAAGCGAATATTTTACAGAAGTCAGCAGTTGAGCTACGGAAAGAACTTGAAAGTTCACTGGATAAGCCTGTTGATAATGAAAATCATCTGACAATTAGTGAACAAAAAGAGAAGAATGAGATTAAGGTCAAGGTTGAGATCCATCCGGACGAAGAAGTGTTCTTTTCAGGAACAGAAGAGTTGCCGATCAACTTAAGTTTGAAGGGAATCGCTAAAGACGAAAATATTCAAAGTAACGAATATGTTCGGCATCAGGTTATGCAGTCCATTTCAGGAAACATCACAAGAACGTTATCGGAGCGCGATGGACTCTCGAACGTATTTAATGAAAAAACTCATCCCTTTTGTACAAGTTAGCTATTTTAAACTTACAAGCAAGGTACATATGTTGTATGCAAAGGTTTAATTCTGCCGTTTTTATTGCAGAACTGGACAATAGAGAATACTTTCACGCCGAACTCGTATGTCCAGGGCAAATACGACTTAGCGTTTTCGTATCTTGTGAAACAGGAAAAGATGCTGGTAGGATTATTAGCTTCACTTATTAGCTTTATGTGGAAACGCCCAGCTAATAGTTTGTCGTTCAACAGATCCGAACCATCACAGGATAACAGTTGACGGGAAGGACCGTTTGCATCATAAACTGCCGCTTAAGATTCCTTCCGAGTCTGGTCCATGTATGGTGTTACAGATTTTCATTTGTCTTTCCCGCCTNAACTGCCGCTTAAGATTCCTTCCGAGTCTGGTCCATGTATGGTGTTACAGATTTTCATTTGTCTTTCCCGCCTTATCTCGAAGTCTCGAATTAAACGTATATTGGCATTTACTAGGTCCTCCGTACCATTACATCTTCCTGCATGAAAACCACAGCCCGGATATGAGTTACGGAAATAAAGAAAGTGACGCTATTGTTTTCAGAGACGAAGACAGTAAAAGCTTTCCACCAGGTTTTGCCTAACACGCTATCTAGGTTAAAGATTTCACGGTTTCTATGAACGTGTTTTCTGTTTTATTTTAAAAGATAACAAAGTACTGGTTAGAAAATTTTCGCGCAAGTTTTTCCAACAAAACTGGGAAGGATTTACAGCTCATGGAAGTGTTGTCAGAAAAGGTTAGTAGCTTTTTGTATTTTACATTTAAAAAATTTCATCAAACCTTGTATTATTTTCAGGGGATCTTGGGTACTTGGTACTCGTTCCATTATCTCAAAAGGACAAAATGTTAGTTCACTCTCTAGGGATTATATACGTACCTCTTGTCTTCCATGCAGGTTATTACTGAAATAAAATTGAAGAGTGAAAGTCAGATTATTTTCCAATCAAAATAATATTGTGAGTAATTTTGTAATTTAGACTGTTTTTACTGTACGGAGTATTCAGTTATTCCGCCTCCTAAGTTTCAATCCGATAAATACACAGATATGGTGCACCAAACCCGTCTTGATTTAGGTAAACTACTGTCATTGGAATTTTATAACATCTGACCTGAGATGCAAGTTGTCTTGGTGAACAAAGACGCCATCCGTACATTTTTTCTATTGTTATTTTCGTTTCATAAACAAAGCAAAAAAAATGTATGGATTTTGTGATATAAAATTTTCAGATGGTGCCCTAGTTCACCAAGACGACTTGCATCTCTAGTCAGAAGTTATAATTCCAATGACAGTAAAACCAACATTATCTATTTACTGTGTCACTGGTTTTACTACTGCTACTATGTTTATATATTATGAAGCAGTATTTTTTTTATCTAGCTATGGACACCCGACATTTTTATCAAGTTGACCTGCCAATTACCTCAGATTGCTTACGGGAAAACAAAATGCCATTGTCTTTGCTAATGTCAACAGATGACCCATCTGATCTTCCCGGCCCTCGAATGCAACAACAGGCTTACCCTGTACTTCGAGTCAATCTGGATATCACTCCACCGTACCGATTTGTATTTTTTTATGAAAACTCCAGTCGGCTAACTGATGTGAAGGACTGGTTGAACGCAAATGGCGACATTCACGAAAGAGTGCGTCCGCATTGCATTATCACATGGAAGCCCGAACCCGGCGACTGTAAACACGACAATTTCAAAGGAACTGAGATACTAACGTTTAAAAAGGATCATGCTTTCCGCGACTGGAGCAAGTGGACAGTCCACGGGAAATTAGTCCGAACCCGTGCGTACAACTTATTCTAACATGGAAACCATTTGGAAACAATTGAAAGTTTGAGAGTGCTGATTCTCATTTTCATGACTCTACAAGAGTGTGATTGCATTTTTATAAAAAATTTTCGGCAAAAACAGAGTTGAAGCATTTCCAGGGCACTCAAATTGACGCGCGCATATGTCATTCAATCACGGTG
The DNA here is from genome assembly GCA_019593645.1 of Akabosia matsudoensis. Taxonomy (NCBI): domain Eukaryota; kingdom Metazoa; phylum Arthropoda; class Collembola; order Entomobryomorpha; family Paronellidae; genus Akabosia; species Akabosia matsudoensis. The sequence goes on along the minus strand of VICI01002239.1, from coordinate 11,310 downwards.
AGCGCACGCTCTAATTTGTCTCGTGTCGGGGGGGGGGGGTTTCCATCCTTTTACACAGATTCTGTGTTTCGAACTGTGTCAGGTCATTACGTTTAACGATAAGGAAGTTAGTGATTTTTAATAGTTAAAATAGCAACTTTTGATCAAATTATTCAAAGACGCTTATCAGCAAAGGTGAGTTATCATTAGGGTTTGGAGATTTTCCATAAATGCTCATTTTTACAGATGAATGTTCCCCTACATGAATTTTGAGTTCCTCCAACGCTAATATTTACATCCGCACTACACTAAAAATCGTCATTGATGGCTAAATAAAACTGAATAATTCATCAAAACTCTGTATAAGAGGGTAGCAAGCACTTGAGCGCAAGGCGTATCAGCGAGGCGTTATCTTTGAATACTCTAGAAGTGGTCCAACTCTGACTTTTGCATAATATTTATTCTACGATTATGGGATTAGACTTGGGTCGAGTCGGGGAAATGACAATCAGCATCCCCGAACTTGCAATTTTCGACAAAAGTTTTACTAGAAAGTATGCTTTTTGTCGACGCAATTTTTAAAGATAATAATCGGTATATTCGCTTACATGTAATTGCAGAAAAATGTCTCGTCCTACAGCGCCTAACTGAGAAGGACATTATGAACGTGCTAATGATTTGCCCGGTGTATGCCCCCATAACTGTGTGCGGTCTGGAGCAATGGGACGGCAAGACCTAGTTTGTATATTTTTGATATCATAATAAACCTACCTGAGTGGTTGAATAATACTAAATGTGTACTCGTTACGTTTCCGATATTTAAGATTGTAGAAAAATATGAAAACTTCTAAAAAGGAATGGGAAAACACGCGTAAAGTACATGCATGCGTACAAACAAACGAAGCTGCAGCATTTTTATCAAGAAACGTTTGAAAGGTCTAACAACTAAAAAACAGTAAGAAACTTGTGCAAATACAATTTGGACAGTCTTATGAGGAAAAAGGCACGGTTTCCTGTATAGAGCGAAGGCGGTAAAGATATAGTTTTTGCTCAAATCTAAAGACGCCACTCTCTTCATGTGAGAATAATTTGAGTTTTTCAGTTATGGCAATTAGTATATATTTCTGACCCCGAGAAGTTTAACCTAATGTTGAAATGGAGTCTTGGCTGCAATTTCGTGGTTAAGACATCCTGCCTATGTTCCAAATGTAATTCCAAACCAAAAATGCGGGTGCCAATGTACATCCGATCAAATCATAAGCAATAAGCACATATTTCTTGACAAGGAACAAGATTTCAAGACCGCCGGAGTGTAGTATTAATAAGCTACATACTTGTAAAAGTTATCTTGTCCTTGACAGGTTGCTGGTAAACAACGTCTCCAAAGAGGTCCATCCATGTATGAATGATGACCTCAAAAATCTATTTTGCATGACAATGGCGTCTCTCGTGTGCTTAATAAATTCCAGTTAGTTCTACTTTTGCTTATTTGTGTCAATAAAGTGTCTCGATGAGGGAAGTTAGTGAATGTATTACGATTACGCTTTATATAATAACGCGGGCGAAAGTGGTCACTAGAGTCGTCTTTAAATAGTCGTCCTCTCGGTCCGCAATGGTTACGCACTGACTTCCTAGTGGTTTTTTCAGTCCGTTTACAATACAATGCTAGTCGTGAAATAGTGTTGTGAAGTTGGCTGTCCGTTTGATGAATAAAGTAAGTGGAAAAACTCACGTTGGAAATTTATATTGTAAACTAAGCAACTGAAAATGTATCTTTATTTCTCAGACCTCAAGTAACAAGTGATTAAAAAATATTTAAAACTACCGTAGGAAGAAAACTGCCTTAAAGCTTCGATAAACAAAATACGCACGCAAAAATGTGTAGAAATCTGTAAACCTGAAAGCTTAAAAGACTAACATAAAGCATCAACAAAAATAGTTTAAGGGCAAAATTGTATCGAGTTTTACATTTTCTTGAGACTAAGAAAACGATACCAACTACACAACCTTAACAACATGTACAGGGACCGCCATAAACAAGTATCCCTAAGCTTTTATGTTTTTAATTTTCTCAAGTTGGATTGTTTGAAAACGCCATAAACAAGTACCCCTTTACTTTACATCGCAAGGTTCGACTCGTGATTCGAGTTTTAGCACCCGTAATAGGGAACGTTTTCGTTTGTTTTTAATATTTTAATTTTATTTTTCTGATTTTATTTATCATGTGTTTTCCTCATTTCCTGCTGGAAATTTCTCGCTCATGAGAAAATCGAACGATCTATTTTCGCGTTTGCTTTTCTTTACAAAATGATTTGCTACTCGAGTCGCGAAAGAAATGTTGTGTTCCTTATTACGGGTGCTCAAACTCGAACCACAAAGTTTGCAATGAAAAGTAAAGGGGTACTTGTTTATGGCGTTTTTCAAACAATCCCACATGAGAAAATTAAAAACATAAAAGCTTAGGGATACTTGTTTATGGCGGTCCCTGTAAATAAGCTTGTTCAGCATTGCATTGCTCATTGAAGTATGAAGCAAGCAGTCGTGTTTTTTGTGTCTGTCTTGAGGTCCGTTTGTTCCGTATGTTCTGTGTACCCTTTTTCACGAGTAACTCTCGAACTCTTACTCCAATTAGCTCGAAACTAGGCGGATAGGTGTGGAATATCGCAAACGCGATCTGTATAGTTTTTGGATGCGATTGGATAAGCCCTTTAGGTGTTTGAAATAGTTTTTATTATTTGGTTTTTTTGGCTGTACATAGGAACGCTTTCACAGATTGGACTGTTCATGCCGGTTTTCAGGTACCTACAGGTGCCCGAATTTGTTTTTAGGGAGAATTTGAGCTCGTATTGTCTGATTTATATAAAAAAATTTCCAAACGTTTTTAGTAGCCGTAGGTAACTGGTAAACGTGTCCAGTTTGGTTTTCAGGTGCCAGGATTCAATGCTTAAGAATTAACTGGCCGCTATTTTTCTAGTTGACACACATACAGAGGTACTACGTAGCCTTAAGCAATGAATTAATATATTTGCACCGGTTTTTATGCATCTGCAGATACCTGCCTTCGTTTTTTAGTCATAAATCTAACAATATTTGATTGATTGACATGAAATGTTTTTCATATGTTGGCGTAGTTGTAGTCTTTTCATCCGGAATGCTTCATTATAACGTTGAAACGGTTTATTAAGTATTGTGGTACCGTGGTATTCTTTTCGCACCCATTCCAATCAGAGTTAGCAGCGAGCATTTCACCTCTGCGAATGTGGGGCGGCTATTGGGGTCAAGGCTCCAACATTGACTTACGATTTCAAACAATTCTGTCTCCATCAGATTTGGTTTTTGAAGTCTCATTCCTGTAAAAAGTAGCTTCGGAAACTCCACTGGGTCCCACGATAATCCTCCAAATGGAACTTCCCCCCGAGAATAAATTTCCCAAATAGTGACTCCGAAGGCCCATACATCCGTCATTTCATTGAACACGGAAGTTTTAAGAGATTCGAGCGGCATCCATCGCCATGGTAAACACTCCTGATCTTCCATGACAGTCTCATTGGCTGCGTTTATTACACGTGAAAGTCCAAAGTCAGCTAATTTGGCTGTGCGATTGCCACTCAAGAGAACATTTCTAGTTGCAAGATCTCGATGAACAACTTTTTTACTTGATAAATACTCCATTCCATTGGCAATGTCTAGAATCCACCTTCCGCAGTCATCGGTTGGGCACGCAGTATCGTTTACGTAAACATTGCCGCCTCCAGACTTGTCCTCTTCGGGAGATAATTGTCTCAAATGTTTTTCTAACGAGCCTCGGGGGCATAACTCCAGTGCTAAAACTACTTCACCTTTTCGTAACCTTGAAGTTGTGGCGCCGAAGAACTCAACAATGTTGTCGTGCTTTCCTAGATAACTAAGAATTTTTATTTCCGCAATCAAACCTTTTATTACGACAATATCCTTGTTTCTCTCATTCTGCAGTTTCAGTCCTTGAAAATGTTTGAGTGCAACAATCTGCTCCGACCCCGAGTTGAGGATGCTACCCTTGTAAATACGGGCCCCCGACTGACCTTCTCCCAAGCGATGAGAACCTTAAAACATTGAACAAATGAGGTGCCTGCGCGAGAGAATAAAAAGTGACAAATACTAGCCTTTCATAGACTTCTGTAATTACTAATTAATTACCCAGTTTGATCGATGGTTTTGAAATTTCAAGATGACCCAACTGACCTAGTAACTTTCTCCATGACAAGTCAGTTGCATTATTGTTACACTTCAATATATCACGTAATTCAGAATCAGTCAAGGTCGTTGCTTTTGTGCAAAATACTTTGATGCCGATTGCAGTCAAAAGGGGAATAACCACAAAAACCCCGCCCATCACTAATACTAGGAATATCCACTGTTCTGGCAAGTGACTTTCGTCTTTGGATGTTGTTGGACGAGAAAATGTCATTCGTTCGAATATTTGCCGACCAACTGTGTAAATAGTCAATACGATTATTTTCGTTGATGCAATTCCACTTTTTATTACAAGACTTACTCTGTTGTTTATCTCGCAAAACAAAGTCACGGCCTTCTGGATTATTTTCTGGTTCCATTTTCCACCAGCCACATTGGCATTTTATGCAGTCATTTTCACTTTCCAGAGCTGAATCCATGAAAAGCGTTACCTTCACCTTGGCCGCCCAGTTACTCAAAATCTGCCAGAAAAAGATATACTGACTGATAGTCGTGTGGTTCTGTTGAATCGTGGAGCATCCCGTAACCACAATCTTTACGATGAACGTATTCAACGACTTATTCACATTTGTTGGATAGTTTAGAAATGCCTGAATAATGGCCCATTCCGCCTCCACGCTGTTTATAGTATCTTGAGCAACCGTATTTGAGCCATTCGTAATTATTTTCATGATGTCGATGCTCTGGCTATACAAAACCAAGTCCAGAGGATACGGAAGAACTTGATGAATGCGTACCACGACTTGATGACGCGATGATCCTCGTGCTCCTCTTGGACCATTAGAAATTACTTGAGTTGAAAACTCATCGCATGCAAGACCTACCTTAACTTTTGATATAAGGCTGGGCACCGCGACTTTCGAATATATAGCTTGAATGTTTTTACTTATCTCTGACCGGCTAAGTTCGTAGCGATCAAACGCATTGTAAGTGTCCTCTGTCGCACTGCTGCAAATATTGAATAGCACGCATGGTCCAAAGTCAATCAGGATTGTTACATGCAGTCCAGAGTTATCGAGAACGAGCTTGATAATGCTCTCAATGAAACGAGAAACCACTTTAACGTTTAAAGGAATGACTGCGATGTACAGTTTGCTCATTTTATTGGAATTGCTCATGTAGCGTCCGATGATCGAGATAAACTGTGACAAGATCAGCTCATCCCTTTCCGTCGCCGGGGAATTAATCAAGAAACGATCACTGGCATCCATAATTTTTGGTAGATTATCTAACAGCCCACTTTGCATTGATGTCTCAGCAGAAAATGCCACTCCTAAACTCTTCCAGTTCAACGGCTCATCCTCGTACAATAAATCTTTGGGAACTGACATCGATGAAGCAACATAGCTGGGCCGTTTCTGGGTAACCAAGATGCAATCGGAAAGTGGTTCAAAGAAAAGTAACGCTTCGTTATTAAAACTGAACTGGTTGACTGTCAAGTTTATCTTCACAGCTTGTGTCCCACCGATATATCCGTTGCGAACATTTTCTGGTCTCGACTTAACACAAATATCGTCGTATTCACGGCCATTGGTAAAAAACAAGACGTTTTTTTCTTGAAACGGAAGCTCCAATAGTATTTTCTTACTGCTTAAACAATTTCTTTGGTAAAAAAGAAAGCCACAAGAGAGACTAGTGGCAGAGTTGTCTATAAAATTATTGCATTCCTTAATGTCCTCTTCAATAAAATATTTATCTTGGGTGGTTAGGCGAAGGGTTCCATATTCGAGCAGAATAGTCTCTATCGGCTCCAACGTCACTGACTTTGAAATGTGCACCAGCTCGGAAGAAAGATTTCGGCTACTCGACGTGAAAGATATCCAGAGCTGTATTGGCGTACGATTGGTAGCCTGGTGGGTTATATTTGCGTTGTAGTTGGCCACCAGCGAAAACAATTCTTTCTGGGCAATGACTAGAGCATGAAATAAATATAAAATAACTACTACGTTTAAGGTTATTCAGGGGAAAATGCGATTAACTACGAGATTCATGCAGCCTTACTTTCATTTTTATCCTGGAAGCTTAGGTAGAATCTGTGAAACGTTTCGAGGAAAGACAAGTTGCAAGCGGTTCCAGGGGCAGCTTCTACGTTCGTGTCGAGTATCCTGACAAATGACTTAGGATCGAGTTGAACAACCACCGAAGATTTACACCTTGATGCAGGATTAGAGTAAAGTCTGAGTGGCTTTTTTTCGGTTGCGCTTATATTTACTGCCATGATGGAGTCAACCTTAGGGGCATTTGCCTTGAGAATTACAAGTGTTTCAGGGTGAAACGCCCAAACTTGATTAAAGTTGTATCTACCTAGCTCTGGCTGCAAATCAACACTTTCTCCAATAATATAGCCGTCAAAGTATGTTCTAGCCTCGAGACACTCATATATACTAAGATAAAACTCCTCAGGTGTGTCAGTTTGAATGTTTACAACTTTCATTGGGGATACTCTACGGTACTCAAAAACAGCATTGATCGAGCCAAATATGCGGTTGTCGTGAATACAGTTTCGATTGTCATAAATCAAGCCACACGTGAAGTTAAGCCTTTTCCCATATTTAGAACATATCTCAAAACTTTGTAGGACAGGGGTTGTATCCCTGGCTTCGATTGTAAGAATTGTTGACGTGTAGTCCAAGAGTACTTTGGTTATTACTGAGCCGTATTGCAAGGCCAAATCAGCAATCTCGTTCATGTCGTCCTCAAACTTTTGTCGATTACGATTAGGGTGCATTGCAATAAATATTTCTGTTCGAGATTCTCCAGACTTCATCGCTCTACTTCTATGAATTTTGAAAACGGCGTTAATCGTTTCGTTCGCGTCTACGTCGTCCATGTGCAACAGAAATATTTTGAAAAGATCTGAAAATTTTATTTCCAGGTCTGCATCCATATCTCCATTGCCGTAATACATTTCCTTCTCACTTTCGAGAATTTTAAGAAGTTCCACTGGATGGATAGAGAGAACCAATGTTCCCAGAGTCGTTTGATTAATTTTCTATGACAATAAAAATCACTAATCATCCTCCTTGGCAAGCAAACAAAACACCAAGAAGTTATTTTCTGAAATTACCTGATTATTTTCGCCTCCTGCCATGACAACCGGAGCAAGGTGTGTGCCTACTATTATTGCAGTGATAAGATGAATTAAGTATCCCATCATTTTGACATGACACGGATGAACAGAACTTCTTTGTGTATTGCTAAGGAATGGTCTTTTGCAAAATCAAACAAGATTTGAGGAGACACAAACACCCATTACGCCCGTCGGAGTTGAAGTCCTTACCACGAAAAGTAGAAGAGAACCACAAAATAAGAGTTCTCGGAAAGGACTTTTTGCGCTAGCTGAAAACGTCTACAACCGCACTTTCCCAGCTAGTCTGAAAAATAATGATGTGGTTATCTGGGGAAGAAAATTTGCACCAAGTGACTCTTCGACAAAGCTATAGTACACTCGTGTACGAGTTGGGGTTGGTATTCCGCAGATAACAAAACGTCGCAATTTCTCATGGAAAAAGTTTGTACTTGGTACTATAATGCTCATGCCACGCCTATTCAAAGCGCCGGTGTGCAATCTTATATGTATTACCGTAAATTCTCTAAACCCTCATGAACCGAAAGGAAGAACGTGGTCAAAGTAACCTGGCCAAGTTTTATCATTACTTTCTTTTAACAAGGATTCCATTTGAACTATTTTTCACTAGGTATTTATAAAGATTGTCATTAGAATGTATCAGTATGCTTAAACAATCGTGATATTCTTGCGGGTATGTAAATGGTGAATATTAATTGATAAATCCTCCTTAGCAGATTCAAAATAGCTTCATTTTCTCCACTTTAATTAATTAGACATAAAATTCAGTCTCTTTTTGCACGCATTATTAAAATTTTAGCGACAGGAACAACACCTGAATTTTCTCACAGGCAGTAACAGTATCTTTCAAGCAAGGGATCGTTCACACAGTCGGCCGGTCTTGAAATCTTATTCATTCGCAAGAGATCTGTGCCTATGAAATATTCGCCACTGTTTTCATTCATTTCTACGTTTACTTCAAACATAAAGTCACCCGGATCTGTTACAAATGTCAACAAGTATACCGGCTTTCCCGACAAGTTTAAAAATCCGGCTGTTAAGATTTTCTTTAACGTTGGTTCTGCGCATTTTTCTAATGGAATTGATGCTTTTAAATGCATTACAGAGGCTTCACCAGCTTTGATAACTTTTGGATCCGTTATGGGTAACGGTGTGGGACTGGAGCATGCGCAATAATTCACAGTAATCCCTGCTTCCTCACAGGTTCTATTTTCTGGAACTTCTGTAAACAAGCTTTGGCCAAATTTATAAACTGTTTCATGTCCCCAGGTGTCACTTTCACCTTGCTTACTGAAAGCTTTAAGAACGTGACGCATTGTATGAAATACGTCGAAGTGAGAGGTCAATCGATTCGAGTTAATTCGAAGATTCCTCAACCAATCCGGATGACTTTCTCGGAGATGCTTTGGAAGATAAACCCATTGCGTAGGAAGCTTATCCTCATACCAGCCACTAGTCGTTTCGCGTATTGGCCCGTATCTTTGTCCATGGTCGCTCATAAAGAAGAAAATCGTATTGTCATTTGACATTTGTACGAGACTTTCAATGTAACTAGCGATGTGAGTGTCTCCAAACTTGACATTATTGTAATTATGATGACCGAGACTTGTAAGCCAATTGTGAACGAAGACAGGTGCCGAATTTGATTTTGCTAGGCGGATTATGTCAAGTATGTAATTAAGCGTCAGCTCTTCAGTCATTTGACGACCAATACAGTCTGTATGGTAAAAATTCCGCCGTGGCAAGTGAAACATTACAGCTAGCATCAACGGCCGTAAGTAAAAGTCAGTTGGTTTCCGGACAAATCCAGTTCTATGATAGTTGAATCCTCCCAAATATGCAGCATCTTCAGCATTGACAGTTATGTAATCCTTGGTATCAAAGTCCTTCCAAATGAACGGACAGTCGTCAAACTTAATGTCTTCTGACTGATAACACATAGTTTCAAACTGTTTGGGGGTATAGCCAGTTAAAAATGTGACAGAGTTGGGATACGTATTTTCCGCTGTTTTTGTATACCCTTGCATTTCAATGGCACCAAGGTTCTGCAGCAGTTTTAGCGTTTTGGACAGGTATCGATGCGAGTTCATCCGTGAATTATTGTCGAGACCAATAATGACTACATTTGGAGGTGTGCTCGAGGTTGTCCGATTCCACTCTGAAAGCTTTCTCGAAACAAGTCGGTCGGCATGAGGTTGCGCAATTGCAAAGAAATCTCTATAAACGCCGTCATTGAAGAACGGATATTGTTTCGAAACGCAGTGCACTCGTATGAATTCAGCGTCAATTCTGACAGTGTTATTTTTAATGGGAAAACACTTGTCCGAGTACCTTTTTGACGAAAAAAAGAATCACCAGTAAAAATTACACACAGAGTGGTTCTGCTACGGGTGCAGCATTAGTCGATTACAAACCTAATATAATTATCTGCGTTCATGTCATATTCATACGTCGGTTGTTCAACTCGTTCAATTATCCGGTAGCAGCAGTATATCGAATCCATGGAATATCCAGATTCCCGAACTGAAGAAACATTAACCGTTAAAACCTATAATTCACACTTGGCTCATGAGTGTAATGTCCGGCTCATTATCAGTTGAAATTAATATTGTAATGTACGCCTCACCGTTCCATTCATATAAGTCCACCATTTTCTTGATCCAATGCAGTCAAACGGATAACCTCCATCGGGGGAAAGAAATTCCGAAATAGACGGATCAAACGGAATCATTTCGGCTATTTTACAGGTCGGCGTGTCAACCAAAAACACTGAACTACCAACACTTCTAGCATAATAAGCCTTTGTAACGGCAGCTGTTAAATGCGTTATTTTGCTGAATTTGTGTCCACTATAGAAAATAATTATTAACAGACAAGTCCCGATGATTATGACTTTACAGAAACTTCGTTTCAACACTGAACATATATTCGTACAAGAATGTGCACACACGGGAAAATAACCTAGTAAAGAAGAAGAGTATTTTGTGTTTGCCATACTGATTTTATTTAAACCCATTTTGCTTTTACATGGTCTGTGAACATTTTTGAAACGGTTTTGCGTGAATGTAACAATGCGCAAGTGGAAATTAACACCTTTTTCATTGGGTTTATCTTTGTCCATTGAACAGTATTCGCAGTTTCACACATAAATCGCTGCAAAGTAGACTGACACTTGACTGACTGTAATCTATGTTTATCTATGTTTGTGGCAGCCACACAACGTTGTTTATTTAAGATAGGAAACTGGAATATTCTTATGGGATTTTGCATTATTTCGAAATGGGTAAAGTAATCGCTGTTAAATACAACAGCGAAGTATGAAGTGGCCATGCAGTTCTTTGTCTCTAAAATGGTGCCAGCGTACACGCATCTGGATTGTTTAATTCGACAGAGGTAACAGGAAACCGCGATAAGTAAGGAATGGTGTGGTGAGCTGATTATACAACGGAAAAAAGATTACCTGTTCCTTTCTAATGAAGTGTCTACGACCATTGTTATTGTTTTATAATAAAATGCGTTGGAGCATATTTTGCCTCGGTTACATATATTCACTGCTTATCGGATCGAATACGCATAGCACATACATAGATCGTGAGAATATCAGAGATGCAGATTTGTTGGATGATATTGACCTCTAGTATTGAAGAAATGTAAAAACCTTGAGAAATTCTAGCTCTTTTTTGCGTCAATATCTGTCCAGTTTCCATTAAAGATACGCTCGTTAATGTAACGGATTATTTGCGGATCATTGCAAATATGGGTAGGATACGCCAGTGTTTCATATTTCACATTTCAGGAAACGGTGCGGAAATTCGGTGTAGAAATTCGGCGGCGTCGCTGCATTCTGAAAGCATGCACCGTATTCCCTTTTTTATCGCCAGATACTCGCACGCCGGTCGTCTAATGTTAACCAGTAATACTCGAATGTTAAACAGCGTCGCTGCGGGTAGCTGGCGATAAAAAAATAGAGTACTTGTTCTACTTAAGAAGAATGTCTTTTTTGCCCCCTT
>VICI01002238.1:0-17477 GCA_019593645.1 Akabosia matsudoensis | reverse complement strand
CTGGACTAGTGAGTCATCAAATCAAGTTGAAGTATTAGTGACCTAGGTCTGTGCGCACAAGCTCAACAGCTAAAAAAAAAAGAAGATTAGCTGAGCCGACTATTTGTTTTTTTTATTTCATCGAACAGTTACGCGTTTTGTATAAGATACGGAATTTTTGAAGTAGTGTTTGCTGTCAACGTTTTTTGAAAAAAAAATTATTGAGTGACCGATAACCATACCGCAGTTCATCATGAGTAGTAAATTTGCAGACTACTTTTACCAGCGTCAACCTTTGTATTCGTATTATACGTATTACGACTATTTGGTTGTAATTGATTTTGAGGCGACGTGTGATAACACGAGAAATGACAACCCAAGACCGATTCGTCATGAGAGACCGGAAATCATCCAGTTTCCGGCTGTGCTGGTCAACGTTCGGACAATGGAGGTGGATGGGATTTTCAACAATATAGTCAAACCTGTGGAAGTTCCCGTTCTGAGTGACTTTTGCACGTGTCTCACGGGAATCACTCAGAGCATGGTAAAGAAAGCGGCTACATTTCCCACTGTTCTCCGCCGGTTCGAGGCATGGCTCAAGTCCAAGGGACTCGCTCTCAACAACCAAGACTCGGGATATTCATTTGCAATTGTTACGGATGGTTCCTATGACATGGGACACTTTTTGTACAAACAATGCCTCATATCCCAGATTCCATACCCATCATATGCCTCCCGATGGGTGAACATTCGCACAATTTTCACCAAGGTCTACCAGAGACGATGGATATGCCTAAAGGCGGCATTGGAATTCCTTGGACTTCCGTTTGAGGGTCGAGCTCACAATGGACTTGACGACTCAAAGAACATTTGCACAATTCTCATGCAAATTCTCCGGGCCGGCTGCTTGGTGTACCAAACCGAGAAAATTCTACTCCAAGCTGGTGAGCAGGAACGGAACGAGGAACGAATTCTGAGCGACAAGTCTGCCGGAAAGTATGACCTCGCAACAGTCGCGCCCATTTCATCAAAAGAGTATGAACATATTTGCGTGTACTCGACGGACGGCTGGAGTACTCAAAGAGTTGTGCCCCCAGAGTTCTCAGATACCCCGGGAGAGAGTGTCCCCGAGGTCTACGTCGGAAACGACTCCGCGAGTGAGACCTCCCTCACAATGACCAGCAGCGGAGAAAGCAGCTACCCAAACAGTCCCTTTTATCAAACATCCACTTCCGGTTCATGTGAAAGCATTGCGTCAGCGTGCAGCAACAAAGAAAATAGTATTCCATTTTACATTCCGTCAAGTCCTGGCAGCTCATCGGTGGGGAGTATCGGCAAGACCAGGAGCTTATCAGAGTCATCATGCTCATCAGCTAGTATGACTGATGTTCCGGTAGTCAGTGCTAACAGCCTCCATGGAGATGTCAACAGTGGAGCTGGTGGGATGGCCCCGTTCATTACACCCCGTGGAAAAGCCGGACGCCGAAAGAAGAGAAACTTGCTGAATACAAAAGACAACTCAACTACCGGAAACTTTCTCAAATCGTCGGGGCCGGAAGTTGACCACGTCATCGTCAAAAGTGTTGGAACACAAACACTAGCTGGGGGTGGAGGTGACAGTGAAACTGAAGATGTGAGTACTCACAATTTCCCCTCCAATACCAGCTTAGAATCAGTCTCAACACAAACCACGCATCTCCAAACCTTGGTCTCAGACCTTCGTACTGAAGAATAACCTTTTTTCCTTTGTTCCTTCCTGTTTGCCTAGACAAGCACTTACTCTGCGTTGAATTTTCAAAACTACTTTACATTTCTGTTACGAAAATGCCCCCCCCCCCCCCCTCAGATATATGATAAGAGATAGTTTTGTTTCCTCCTGTATACTTCAAATTGAAAATTCTTTTGTAGATTTTAGTTGAAAAACAACATGAAAAAAACAGCTTGTCTTTTACATTTTTATTTTCCTTAGAATTTAATGAGAAATGGACTCCTGCCTTATACCATGCAAGTCATTTCCCTTGAAACGATGTAATTTTTTTTACAGTTACCTTTTGATCAACCTTTCTAGATTACTTATAACATAACAAAATAATCATTAATATATTTTACATATCGGTTTGAAAAAAATCGTCATTGCGCTGTCATTAAAACAGTTCTAAGTATCATAAGTGGGTGCAATGCCCGCTTTATCTCAACTGAAATTTGTTATTGAAAAAAGTCATTTTTTTGTGTACAGCTCTCGACGGCTCCAAGTCAAAGTCATGTTACGAAATTTATATCTAAATTTTAAAAAAAGTTTCTATCTACTCCCTATGTACCTACATAGATTGTAGGCAGGCACATTAAAATAAACCCATTACATACATAGCACTTAAATAGTACCAATAAATTGATAGCAATACAAAAGCGCTAACCATCAATTGTGATCTGTATTAGAGGGCCTTGTGCAGTATGCAATATGCAATACGTTTTATTTTGCACTATATTGAACCGTTACTTGAACGAAACGTAATATACATTTGCTAATTTCAAAAATTTTCTGAGAAGGTGTTAAAAGGTAAAATCATTACAAAAAACACCTGCACAAGTGACGACAAATGTTTAAGTCGCGACAGTCATTCAATGTAATGGGCAAACACAAGTTTAAAATTTATTTTATGCAACTTCATAGGGAATTCTAAATGTAAGGTTCCTTAGGAGTTCAGATGGATGAGCTTTTTCAATATTCCTCTGGGTGAAAAATGAAAAGACTTGAGTTCTTTGTCTGATTAAATGGCTGTTTAAAAAATATATATATACGTCTCCTTCAAAACAAGCTTACGTGATAGGACAAAGAGTATTGATTTTTTTCGGAGGGAGATTTTTGTCTGTTTTTACAAGTTGTATTGTATATATTGCGTAATTTTTTTGTAGTTTTATATATCATGTTAAAATTGTTATATTACATTGATAGCCGTCGTTTAATAAGAATACTTTCGACACCAGGAAAATAGTTGTCTTAATATTAAATTCAAGGCTAAATGTTTCTGATTTACAATCGAAAAAAAACACTTGTACACGTCTAAGGTGTTACAGTTTTAAAAAAATATATTATTATCTTACGTCTCTTGATGGCATTGCTGGCAGTAAACTGTATTATTTCTTTTTTTTAAGTCATTACAAAACGATTTACGATTTTTCTCTCTCGCAGGCATATAGTTTCTGAAGAAAAAAATATATGTAAAAGCTCACAAGTGATTTGTTGTATGAAAATTTTGTATTGACGCGTCAATGGGTGAACCGATTAATGATACTGTTTAGTGTTTTTCATTTTCACAGCGACGTAAAAATATGTGACTGTCCCTAGGAAAATAGGATATTTTATATAAAGAAAGAAACAAGAAAGTCTACTCTAAATTCGTTGTTCTTTGACAAATGTGCCAAAACGCGACCATAAACGTAGCTAACTATTTTTTCTCGCTACTTTCACCTTTACGCTTTGGCATGTTCGTCAGATAAAAACAAATGGAGAGGAGATTCTCTCGTTTATGTTTTTATACGACATCTCCCCTTTTCCTACGGACAATCACATATGTTGTTGATACACCTGTCATTGAAAAAGTGAGCCGAGGAAGCAACAAAATAATGTTTTGAGACGAATTTACATTTTTTTTAAATTTGAACCCTTGTAGAAAATACTGTGTAAGGCTTGAGCAGTTTTCTTTCTACCAAATTTTAACTGTACCGAAACAAATGTGATAATATTGTCTTTTTCATGCTAAATATTAGGGTAATTATAAGATGAATAAATAATGACAATAAACGATATAACCAACCGATAAAATTTTGCTCTGATTTAAGTCAAACAACATTTATCTTTATTTTTCATAAAGTAAAAAGTACATACAAAAATAGACTTTTCCATAATCAATTCATACACGTATAAAAAACCATTCAAAAACTATTTATCAACTCGGCAATGGTAAAAAATATCCCGGTCAAGTCCTAAAAAATACATTTACGATGCTGAAATCAAAGCTAAAAGACAAATCCATTTCAACTCTCATCAACTCTGACGTTCATTTGCACAATTTTCTTTTTGTTGGCCAAAGACGAGCTTTGGACCTGGACAATGAGCATCTCATAGGCAGATCCTTTCCGTCCAAGGAACGCACAAAAGTTGTCTAGAATGAGATTTACAGTTGACGAGCACAGGATGCACTCGGTTTTCTCGCATTTTGTCCAATGGTTGACCAAAGAAACTGCCTGTCGACAGTACGACTCCGTGCACCTGTCACCCACACAACTCTTGTAATGAATAGCCGGCGTGTGAAGAGACCGTTGGCGGACGAACATGCACTAGTCAGAATCGCGTACATAAACAGAATTGGTACAAACTGTCGTGTGTGACTGTCCCAGGGAACGGGGACATGAGTGTAAAAAAAGAAGCAAGATAATTGACGCTAAATTCGTTTTTCTTTGAAAAATATTCAGAGGCGTAAAGGGAAAAGGAAAAAAAAATTGTTTCTCCCAACTTTTACCTTTACGCCTCGACATATTTTTCAGAGACAAGTGAATTTAGCGTCAGTTTTCTTGTTTCTCTTTTTACACGACATATCCCCTTTTTCTTGGGAACGTCACATATTTATACATCTCATCATAATCGTGTAATTTTTATCCCATCAAACTACTCACGGAAGGAATGCATTCTTGGCTACTCCTCGTCCTCGCACCTTGGCCCAAACACTTGCCCTTGTGAAGAAGATACAGAAAATAAAATGTGAGTTCGATGTTGTCAGGGTCTTCCAAGTCCCTCGTCACCGGCAATGAAGTTTCCCCTCTCCGCGTCAGTATTTCTTCGGCGAGGACTCCTGGCTCGGCTGGAATCATATCTTATTAACAGGACCATTTAAAACAAAAGAATCGCAAAGGTATAAATATCCCGCCTTATTGCAATTTTATGCAAAAAAAAATTATTACAGCATTTTATTTGTAATACGAGCGGGAGTAGGGGGAAATGCATTGAAAAATCTTTATTTCAAATATTCATATAACCATGCTTCGTGCGGCTAAAAACTTTTTCATGTGAAATTATGACTCAACTAATCATGCCATTCCCCCATGAAAAATTATGTGTAAAAACTATATCTGGTTTACAGCTATTAATCCCAAGTCTGTTATGCAATCCTCAAAATTTTATATTGAATAAAATGCATACGCAAAACGTAACCACAAAAGAACGATCATACAACAAAGCTTTTTTTAATTGCTATTGTAATACACTTGATTACTTGATTTAATAGCTGTTATTAGCTCAACGAAAACAACTTTAAAAAAACTTGTGATGAGTTTATCAACAAGATATCTGTAATGTATTGCTTAAATTTTTGGACTGGTCAGTATTATGTCTAGGCATATTTTTAAAGAAGAAACCTCAATTCATTTGATTAGCCTAAAAAGGCTATTTTCACCTTTAGATCTGGATCATATGTGCACAACCAAAATGGCAAGCGGAGCGACCAACATTAAAATCGGTCATGATTATAATTCAAATTTATACTATTTAACAGACAAGAGGGTTAATAAATGTATGCAGATGGTCTACAGGACTGGTGTCCAAATTAAAAACCTGCCTTACTTTTTTTATCCTTCCAAAATTCCCCCGATCTTGGCCAAGTCCACCTTACCCAAATTTACTTTTACTAATTCTGGGTAATCCTATGTTCTTTCTAAACTTAGTAAAATGCAAGCAAAGCACACAATTAAACTTGAACACTTTATTTTAAAACAAAAACTGATGAATGAACGCATTCCATCTTTCAAGAAAAATGATCGTGAAATGGAGTGCAAAATCAAGACAAACAATTTTCATGAGGAAAAAAAAACATTCAGCATTGGCCTAAAAATCTAGCCCGACTTGATTAGATTCATAGTTTTGTTAGCATTGATAAGCCCAAGTGTTCTTTTTTTCGTTTTATGCCTGGACTTGGACGTTATAAGGATAATCCCAAAATGTGTATCGTAGAGAATTATGTACCTATTTTTTCTGCCATGCAATTTCATGAAAAGCACGTCGAAATGTGTTTAAAAACTCACAATATTGCAGATGACAAAAAAACCTTACTCAATTCACTAATGCATATAATTTTTTTTCGGAATGCATTAAAAAGCAAGCATGACATGTTTTTTACAGTTCTTTTAAAATCCTATTGAAATTAATATTTTTTATGAACGCGTTAATGAGTCCATGTACGCTCCAGTTTCTCGCTTGCATGATCATGTTCAAAAAAGCATTACTATCCCAGCCAAATCTATTTGAGATTATGGCAGTTCGCGTTCTGGGGTGTTTACAAGAAACCCCGTGCCGATACTACGCCTCGAATTCATATTTGAATTGAATTCCACTTTTGAACAGCCCATATGGGTATATTCATAAGCGGAATTCAATTCAAACTTGAATTGCAGGTGTAGAATCAGCTTTGGTTTCTCGTAAACACACCACAACGCGAACTATAATTATCTCAAAGAGATTCGGCTGACATAGCAAAACTATGCCTGGAAATAAGTTGAGTACTTACTTCGAAGGATGTACGATGATGACTGCACCTCGTATTTCACGTGGTAATGGATGCTAAAATACTTTCAGTTCTCGTATTTCCTTTCACTGCCGCATTTTCGTTTTGAAGTGATGCAGGGAAAGTACCACTTGAATGGCTTTCAATGTATTCTGCTCCAAAAACCTGGTGAATACAATTGTTAAACAGACAAAAAATGGTGGGATTGACGAGCGACAGAATTATAAAAGATGAATAGAGTTACTCGTTAAATATCAATATGACTGCAATTAAATTAGATCATCGCTGTATTCCAATGAAGCCGTAAAAAGTAAAATAAATTTTTATTTAGTAATCAAGAGCGAGAATGTGTGATTGTCAAAGTTAACGGCTTTTTGATAGTAAGCAGACGCAAATGCACTTGTTCAGTACAGCCGTTAAAGAAAACAACCGTTTAAAGAAGCACGAGAGTTAGAAACAACAAAAGAAGATTGTCAATATTAAACCCAACGACAATATTCTTATGCATTTTCTCATCGCAATAATTAATAAGACAACTTAAATTTTCTTTTATTTTTTTTGATTCTCAGAGTGAAAGCTTTTTTTTATTGCCGTTAAGCATGGATTTAACTTTTGGTCACATATTAATTTACATCAAGAGGTAGCATAAACAACGATTGGCCATGGTTGTGTCATAATAATCATATCACATTGTCGTATGTCTCCTCAATACTAAACGATTACAGCACTTTAATTGTATTCTATTTTCTTTTATAGCTAAAGCTGACAATATCATTTTATTATCTCGTCATTAAATTAAGTACAAAGTATCTTTTTGGACCCCTATTTATTATTTTGTATTTCATCATCACATTTCATAAAATATTTTAGACAACTTGATGCTAAATAAAAAGAATAACCTGAAAAAGATTCTACTTTTTTTTCAAATTGTAAACAAGTCCTTCCGGAGCGAAATATTCTATTCTCCCAACTGTACTTGCGTTATTATCACTTTTTCATTATTATCACACTACATGGAAATCAGTTTTTAGAGNGTAAACAAGTCCTTCCGGAGCGAAATATTCTATTCTCCCAACTGTACTTGCGTTATTATCACTTTTTCATTATTATCACACTACATGGAAATCAGTTTTTAGAGGAAAAGCTTTTCTGTCAACCTGATTTTGATTAGATTTCAATTTCAGACATCTGCCTGTCGCTAAAACACATCTGCATGTGTTCCATTTGCAACGAAAAGATTAAAAAAATAAATTTGGGGTATATTTTAACTCTGAAATCTGTCCAAATTTTGTTTCGAAACAATTTTGATTCGTTTCATTTAAAAAGACAAAAAAATAAAATATGAAAATTCTCTGATTTGTGCGTAATATGGATCTAACGTATAAGACATGTATTGCTCATGAAATTAAACATAATTCTTCAAACTTACAAATTTCATTATAAACAATTTGCTTGGCGAATTCAGATGCACGTGCATAAATCTTCTAAAGCTAGCGTATTAGAAAACGTCAGGTTGTAGGTTCCAAGTACCAGACAGCGAATGTGCTGTCTATAATTCTCTGAGATTTTTTTTACTTTGTTCTTAAAAATGATTAAACTGACGACAGATTTGGCAACTTTTTTTATCTGGTGACAATTCGTGAAAACCCAGCAATTGATCCATTCACACTTAGATCAAGCCTGCGAAAAAGCAGATGGACTGGTAATCTGAAACCAGCCTTGTTTCGTATTTCATTTTAAACATAAAACAAAAAAAACCTTGGAAGTCTTTTTATATTTTACATGATTAGAAATAGGAACCTTGGTTCAAAGTTCAACAAAACTGACTCGTAGAGAACTTAGCTGAGTTAGTCTGCGAGTGGAAAAAAAATCTGTTCATGGTCCATATAACAATTATTATTTTTTCCTTCTTTTGAACTACCCAGTGACAAACAAATTTGTCCTCTTATCGCTCGACAGTTTCAACTCGCGATAACAAAGCATTCTCATATTCAGTGTGGTCATATCTTAATTTTAAGGTACATTTATCGAATAAAACGCTTAAAAATAATTGTTTCTACATGAACGCAAAAAAATGAACTGATTAAATAAAACAATTTGTTTAGTCATAATAGATATCTTCCGAATAGCACTTCCTGAGAGATGAGAGACAGCCATTTCGAGTGACGATTTGTTTATTCGTAGCGGGAATCCGCCAATCCCACTGTCTCAACATTTTCATACCCGGTCCAAGTCCTAATTGGGGGGAGTGGACGTACATCCACGGGAATCGCATTTCGACCAGCTTGTGAATCATCATGATTTTCTTGAGGCAGGCCACGCGGAGGGACATGTTTCCTCCTGGGAATGACGTAGCCTTTAGAGAAGAACTGTGGAGGCTAGTGGCCTCATTGGCACAAACATCGTCCCAGAAACAAGTCAAATCCCCGACTTCGGCTCCGCTTTGCTCAGGACCGGGAACTGAGTCAAAGGACACGTCGACGAAGCAAATTTGAATGTCTGCGGGAGCGCAGTTGGCAGCGACAGAGAGGGAGGAGCGGCACCTGGAAACTCCCACGGCGAGGTGGACCAAAGAGGAAAAGATTTTCGGGACTCGGGTGTAGACAATTATGATTTTTTCACAGGGAGAGGGCATTTTTTCAAGGTCTTGACTTTTTGCCCGGCTGCTGGTCAAGTCGGGATTGCTTTTTCGTAGTCCATCCGGGATGGCACATGGAAATGTCAAATTTCCCAGGACATCGACCACATTTTTTATCCGGCTCAGTTCCGGAATCCCTCCGTCCGGTGGTGGTGAAAGTGATGGCCGCTTGCTCCGTCTCACTTGCTCGTTGAACTTTTCCTTGAACAGTTCCCAACACTCGTAGCTCAGCTTTTTCATGCTGGACTGACCTACCATCCCAGAACTGTGATGATGGGTTTTCGGACAGGATGTCGTTGAATCGAAAAATAAATAGGTCCACTTCACCCGACCCAGATATGGTTCGACTCCCAGTCGAAGAAGCTTTCGCTTTGTGACCGCGCCCCGAGATATTTGAAAGGAGACAGCCTCCTTCACATGTTCCGCTACGTCGCCCTTCCACTCCGAGGCACTGAACGAGCTCACGTCAATCAAAATCGTGATTTCCGACCAAACACCATTCCCGTTCACGTTGTGGGTCACAAAGTATCTGGATCCCATTTCCAGTAATTTCTCGATCGTGCTTGGAATTATTCTGAAAATTATTTACTACAAACCAAATTGAAGTCAAAATGTTCTGGAAGAAAAAAAACGCACAGCTAAAAACAGCCCATGTTTTTTTTCGTATACAAAAAGAATATATAGGCAAATACGACAGAGGAGTGCAACAGATTGCCTCCCACAAAGTGTTTACACCTTTTTGTTCCTCCTTTCCTCCAGGTGTGCGCCTCAAACTGAAAAAAACACCGAAGACATCTGATACTTTAATGTTATGGAAGCAGGCAATGCTCAAACTCTGCTATCGTCATCCTTTCCGCCATCATCTCTCTGCTTTCTCCGCTTTTTCATGTTGGAACTTGCATCCATTTCATTTGTGGAAAAACTCAAGAGGCTCATATCATGATGAAATTTTGTGCATAGCTCTATGTATTTTTACCCCCCTCCAGGCGCATATAGTTTTTTTTCGGAAATGGCCATGCACTTTGACGAAGCTGTGGGCATCAGCATTTATTTTCTCTCATTCAGGAGATGCGGAGGTGAATATATTTGTACATGTTTGTAGAACGATTTATCTTTTTTATGAACTAGTTCCATGGAGGGACTTCTCTGTTACTTGTCTGTTAGCTGTTAGCTGGGTTGGTTAGAGCTTATTTGTTGTTTGTTTAGCAAACGGAAATTTGATTTTTTTTGAATCACTCGGTTTTGTTTCGCGAAACGATGCAATTAGTTTGAATCTATTATTCACGTTTCTATGTAATTTCAGCTAATGGTGAGTTGTGTTGTTCGCGTTTTCAGACAACAACGACTGGGACTGGAATCAATCATAAAGCTTGTACCGACAGTAAATTCAGTTCAGAGAATGAAAATTACCAGAGGAACAATGGTTTTTTCTTATGCATTTTTGAATGTGAGGAGGAGTATATTTTTTTGTTCTATGCTAGCCAAATGTCTTTGAGATCATCGTAGTTGGCGTTGCGGGGTGTTTACAATAAACCCAAGCTGAGTCTACAGCTCGGTTTCGTGTTTGAATTGAATTCCGCTTATGAATACACCCATATTCATAAGTGGAGTGCAACTCAAACATGATGTAGATGTAGCTGGGGTTTATTGTAAACACCCCACAACGCAAAAAAAGACATTTGGCTGAAATAGTATGCATTTACGCATTGGAAAAAACCATTGTTTCTCCGGTACTTTTGATTCTCTGAATTGAATGTACTGTACTAAAACTGAAAGCATAGCTCATGAACGAAAAGGTCTGGAATAAGAAATATAGAACTGAAAGTAAAAATAATTTAGTCGGCTCTGCGCTTCACAAGTCGCCCCATAAGTTCTCGTACGAAATTGTGGGGAAATCAACGAGACAGGATAAAAGTTTATTCCGGTCAGCCTGAATCTGCTCTTGAATAGATGTGCATGGATACAAAAAGTAGAGCTTTTCAATGTAAAATTATTATTAAGCAATAGTACAGTGAACTTAGTTAAAATAAAGATAAAGGCGTAGTTAACGAACGGCCAAGGGAAGAAGGCTAATTACGTTAACATGTCATAAACTATCAATCTTAATAATTCTTTCGGCGGTCGGCCTTAAAATATTTTGAAGAAGTAGCACGGAAATCGACCATTTAGTTGATTCGAGAAAATTTCAACGATTGTCAAGCCGACGAACCACCGACCCCCCAAGTAGAAGCCTAATTCTACAGGCACAGTATGGCGATAAAAAATATGGATGTGAATATTTTTTAAACGTATTCCGTGAATGTCTCATGAACAAAATTTTTTATTGTTTTTTCCTGAGTTCAGATGGCATCGGGTTTCGGTTCGAAAAACTCGAGACTGTCACACACGTCAAACTCATCGAATCACTCGAACAGTCAGTCCCAGTCTCAACAGGAGCTTGACCCGACCATATTACTCGGCTGTGCAAATTTGCTAGATGAAATAGATAGTGAGTCTTATTCAGCCGTTGCGGAAAATTCCAAAGAAAATAAATCTCCTTGGCACAAATTTTGTTATTAAATTGATATCTTAGAGCGAATGTTGGTGGTACTCCGGGACGGCAGAACTCTCATCGGCATCCTCCGCTCTGTCGACCAGTTTGCGAATTTGATTTTGCACCAAGCTGTGGAGAGAATACACGTCGGAAGTTGTTATGGTGACATTCCCAGAGGTGTGTTTCTCGTACGTGGCGACAACGTCGTTTTGCTAGGCGAAATTGTAAGCAATTTTTTCTGTAAAGTGACAACCTTTAAATTTGTATCCGGTGTTGAAACAGATAAAAAATTGGATTTTTTTTAAAGGATAAGGAGAAAGAAGAGAATTCAAATTTGAAGTGTGTCGCCGTCGACACCATCCTCGCCGCTCAACGAGAGGAACAAGAGGAGAAAACAATTAAAGAGCTGAAGAGAAGTGAAGCCCTTAAACAACGAGGAATGTCCTACTTACACGACACTGGGATTAATGATGAAATGTATTGAAATTTTGACGAAACTTTTTTTTAAAATGGCAACGGTTTAAATCAATTTTTGACGATGGTTCATTCATGTACCAGATTTTTCTTTTTACTCTTTCAAGTACGTTTTTATATTTTAGCGAACTGACCTGTTTCAAAATCAATCCAGTTGTTTACAAGTAATAAAATAAATGTACCAAAATATTATATTTTAATACAGAAATACCACTCGACTCTGCAATATTTCCTTTTTTTACTGTAATTTTTTTATTTATTTTTTTTAGCAAATTTACATTGATTACAAAAACATCCGTATATATAACACTATATTCACTTTCACACAATAATATTACTCGCAGAAATAATGTTGACGTATTTTTTGCGGTTAGAAAAACTTGACGATTGAGTGTCAGTCCGTTTTTTCTCTGAGGCAACGGGTTTTGGAGTTGGAGACGTAGTGTCACGTGTGGTTTCTTGTCTGTATTTTGGTAACTAGTCAACTTCAGGTATGAAAACACAACTGACAGTTCAACCATGTTCAGAATATAAAAAAAAATCTCGTTAAAGCCCGTATCAGCATCATCGGTAAAATGACAAAGCAGACAAAATCCCTGACAAGGGGACAGGACCAGGGAAAATGACAAGCATCACTAAAATACTGAAATAGTAACTAAATAAACCCCTACGTCATGAGAAACATTTTAAATTTTATATGGATACAAAATGTATTTAAATACGCATACAAAATGAGGGAATCTGTGAATAAAATAGTTTAGGCGGATGACAAGTAAATTTTGGGCCGTTTTTAACTAACAAAGTGGCAACTGTTCAAGAACTACTCAGCAATTTCTTCAACTCATCAACCATGCCGCCTTCCGAAACCTCAATTTCTTTTCTATCCTTGACATTTCGAATTTTAACGATGCCCTTCGACACCTCATCGTTGCCAATTACGATAACCCACGGAATTGAAGCTTCCTCACAGTATTGAAGTTGCTGAAGAAGCTTTGGATTCGGTTTGTAGGAGAGTTCAGCCTTAAGCCCTGCATTCCAGAGGATGTTCGCCAGGCGGAGACGATGAGCTGCCATGTCTTTTTGAGCACTTGCTACAAATACTTGAACATCGTGAGGGCGAAGAGAGTCCTTGTGCTTTTGCTCAAGAATGCTGAAAATTCGCTCAACTCCTATGGAGACTCCGACACAAGGCACCTGACGTTTATTCGAGTCAAACATACCCACCAAGTTGTCATAACGACCACCACCCGCAATGCTCCCAACAGAAACTGCCTCATCCTCACCAGTAGCTACAAAAATAGGCAAATTTCACACATAAAATTTTAGGCAGCATATAATTTTTGGGTTCAATTTTCCTAATAAAGCACTTACTCTCCACGATAGCCTCGTAGATAACTCCAGTGTAATAATCTAAACCTCTGGCAAGACTTAGATCGAACAGAACCCGGGAATTGTCGATCCCCAACGCCTCGACGTATTTGATTAGTAACGCCATATTCTCAACGCCTTGCTTTGCGAGCGGACTAGCCAGCAGCTTCTGATTAGCCTGTAGAATATCCAGTACTTTGGCAAGAGGACCGCTGATCTGTACAAACTCAGAGATTGTCTTGATTTCATTCTCATTTAAATTTCTCAAACTCCGCAGCTCCTGGGCAACTTCCTCCCAACTCATTTTGTCCAGCTTGTCAATAGTCGAAGAGACTCCGCGAAAGTTAGACGGGGCTATGCCCGCTACCTCAAAAATTCCATCCAGGATTTTTCGATGGTTTAACTTAATCAGGAACTTTCCGATGTCAAGGCTGCTCAAGATTTCAATCATGATTTTCACAATCTCAGCGTCAGGAAGCATCGAGTCGTACTGTCCGGCAACATCGAAATCCTAGAAGAGACGATATAACAAACAGTTAAAAACCTTCTGAGGAAATTTGGAGTGAATCTGGAAGAGTCTGTATTTCTTACGCATTGGTAAAACTCTCTGTAGCGTCCTTTCGCTATCGCGGGATTGTCACGGCGATAGACCTTGGCAATTTGATAGCGCTTTATAGTACTAATTTTGTTCATTGCGACGTATCTCGCGAAAGGAACGGTCAGGTCATATCTCAAGCTGAGAATCTCACCGCCCTGGTCTTTCAGGTCATAAATGAGCTTTGAGTCGTCCCCATACTTGCCAGTCAGAATCTCCTTCAGCTCGAACACAGGCGTGTCAATCTGCTGGGCTCCGTGACGCTTGAAAATCTCTGTGATTGTGTTCAAAACTTGACTTCGCAATCTCATCTGGGCGGGGTTGAAGTCTCGTGTCCCCTGAGAAAAAGTACAATTTTTTTATACAAAGCTGTTTAATTTTTACCACATTTTCTCCAAATGAAATTTGTAATGCACGGGTTGGCTCTTACTTTGGGTACTTTCAATATCAAATTTGAGGAGCTGCTAACAGCTCCACAGGACTCTGCGTCAGTTCCTCCTGTAGGTTTGCTGCCACCCCGGGCTCGTTGTTGTGCCTGATCGAGGACCATCTCTTCTTGTTGAATCTTGGCGGTTGAGAAGTGTCGGAGTAGACAAGGATTCAAAGGTTTCCACGCCGAGCGGAACAGGGGATAAAAAATTTTGTAAGGGATGGCCATAACGATCGTGGAATGATTGAGGATTTCCGTGAAAAATAAACAAGATTACAAATTCTGCTTGAGTTATCACGTGACATCAGTTCGATACGTTTATACTGTTAAAAATAAAGGCGACTCCAGAATTTAGTACCTGATGGCTGCTTGCTTTCGGGTCAGCTCTCAGTTGCTTCAGCCGCTCCGTCTGGTATTTGACAAACGCTTCAAATACTTCCTTTTGATTATTCATTGTCTACAAGAAAGAGTAAAGCATAAACAGACCACACGATAAGACTTAAAGAACAACAGTAACCACGGTGGTAATGATTTAAAAATTGAGCTTTAAATTTAAGCATCTAATTAACAAGCCAAAAAACCGATTCCAGAATTACTTAGACTTGAATCAATCAATAAACCACAAAAAATAGATTTTCCAATTCAAGAGTTAATCTCACAAAGGCCACACGGGTGCATATCTTGCACACAACATTAGTCAACATACGATTGACAATCAGTTTTTTTTGTTAGAATGTAAATCAAGCACACAGAACATTTATCCACACAATCTGAAGGAAAACCACCTGCCTTTAATGACTTGCATCACCGCAATCACATGGCTTGCTTTTGTACTAAGTAATCCTTCACAAGACCATGATCAAGGATCCTAACTTGCCAATGTTTTCTTGCCTAAAATGAAGTACCTATGTACTTTCGATGGTCTGAATACTTCCGAAGAATTCAATGTGCTCTAGATTTTGTTGCTCCTGTCAAATTTAATTAGTTATCTTCATGACCGAAATCTCTTTTAAAACATCAAAATGATTATCAAACTGTTACCTACTTATTTAATTTCTACGCTGATTTTTAAGTATCTGTCACTAACTCTCCGCCACAAGCACTGTTTAACTGGTCCACTTGCTTTAAACAAAACTTTGTTAAATATGCACCAGCTGTTGGTCAATTAAAACCAAGACTGAGAAGTAATCCTTGTGCAGGGCTGGTGATGATGACGGAAAAAGGGTTTTTAACAGAGAGCTGCCATTTCATCTCTCTCACAAGGCCACACACATGCAAGCATGCAACTCAAATTTTTTGGTTAGATTTTTAGTACGCGCCTACCAGCCACAGGCTGAGCTCTGAGAAATGAAGAAAACCGTTCCGTTGCTTGGGTTAAAAAATAAGACAAGATGCCAGACTGAAAAATAGTTTTGATGGTAAATTTGATATCCTGTTACAGACACACTAAATGCTCAAGTTTTTATCAAGGAAACAGTTAAGATTTGAATATAGTCTTACCCCTTGATCCTTTTTTATACACATTGTATTAAGCAATTGGATCTTTAGCTTTAAATATTTCAAATTTTCAAGATGTCAAATTTGAAGAAAAAAAAACTTCACATGGAAAAAAAAAATTTGTCCGAAGAAACTTTCGCGTAGTTTTTTACAAGGGTGAAAAAATGGGTGTGTGTTGATGTATCTTAGTTGAAGGTATTTTCAAGATTGAATGAAAAAAAAATTCTTGGCCAGCATGATAAATGAATGAATAAAGCCTTTCAATGCTTGTTGTAGTGATGACGACGACAACGGATGCGTACTTGATGAGTTGGTGGTTTGTATACAATAATTGGTTTAGTTTACTGCGTAACTGAGAGTGGCATTGATTTTGGTACTTGTTAACAGTCGAGTTGAGCTGATGGTCTTGAATATAAAAAAATAGTGATGCAATACTACAATGAGATTTCTGTACGTTAACGGTGTAGCCACCCTAACCATAGCCAAAGAAACTATAAAACAAAAATTTGAACTGCAATTATTTTAAAATATAGAAACATTTTGAACATTTTAAAAATACGTATAAAGTAAGGAAGAAATGGAACCAAATTGAATACTGCTCAAGAAACAATTTGTTTGAGAAACGATAACGTAAAACAAAGGCAGACAAGCATCTTCAATTCTGTTTTTGCTGGAGGGTGACATCAATAAACAGAAAATTTTAACTTTTCACGGAACTGGGTTTGTTGTTGTGCAGCGGAAG
Organism: Akabosia matsudoensis; assembly: GCA_019593645.1. Taxonomy (NCBI): domain Eukaryota; kingdom Metazoa; phylum Arthropoda; class Collembola; order Entomobryomorpha; family Paronellidae; genus Akabosia; species Akabosia matsudoensis. The sequence continues at coordinate 667 of VICI01002238.1, read as the reverse complement.
TAAGTCCCCTTCTTCCCAGCTCGACATTCATCAATTCCTCCTTATGGGTTAATTACAGCGGTCCAGTTCATGAGAAGCTACAGCTAATATAGATTTCCCTCTGGGGATTAAACTTATAAAAAATGCATACACCATTAGAGAACTGTTTATATGCTACAGTGGACATTATGTTTTGTATCGTTTGAAAAAAATTCTTACTTGTAAGTACGGAGGAACAATTTTACATTAAATTTTCTCCGGATTATTTCAGGCTTATTGCATAATAGAGAAGATGAAGTTGCAGAAATTGGTCCCAATCTGGTGAGAATATCGTCGTATGTTTAGTAAAGGCGCCTTTTTAAATATTTGATGTTTTCTGTGAGGTGATCGTGATAAGACATAACATATAGTCGGGTGTGACACCTCCAACGATAACTCTTCCCGAATTTGTGACAAGAATGTCACTTTTTTGGTCGCGCGGAGGAAAATAAGCCGTTTATCGCGGCGCGAGAGCTTACTCGGTCACCCCGAGGGGGGTTTTATTTTCAAATTTTTGAAGGTTGCTTAAACAGTTTGGCACAATGGTTGTTGCACGGCCTAGTTTACGTCCAATTTTACTAAGGTCAAGTCCCTGGGATCGATAAGCTTGAACTTATCAGCGCCCGAATCCGGATAACCGTTTCAATCT
>VICI01002237.1:0-17485 GCA_019593645.1 Akabosia matsudoensis | reverse complement strand
CGGGCGAGCTTTGGTGAGTTGAAGTAGTTATCAATAACTACCTTGTGACCTTTGTAAAAGTAGGGATACAGCATGCTTAGAACCGCGGCTCCTCCAAAACCAAGTTGCTTTTTCAACTGAGCGAATCTCATTTTAGTCGTTTTTCCTTGATAAGGCAGGATATCAAGGATCATCTTCGTTTTACAGTCGGCTAGTTTGAACAATTTGATTCCAAATCGGGCACGTTTTTTAGGGTTGTATTGTTTGATACTTAGCTTTCCCTTGAATTTCACAAACGATTCATCCAAGCACAAGTATTCACTTGGTTTCACTAGTTTGCGCACATTCGTCAAAAATTGATCCATGAAGGTTCCCAGCTTGTAGAATCGATCCTTGTTGTTGACTGGAATAGTTTCGTTATCGACGAAGTGCAGGCTACTGAGGATTTGCCTGTATCTATCCCGACTCATGAGACGACCAAAGAACGGCGTTGGTATGAGTGTCTTTTCCGCCCAATAATCCTCAATGGAGCACTTTTTGACAAGACCCATAGAAAGTGTAATCGCCAAAAATCTCCAGAATTCGCCGGAGTCCATGGGGGAGTAGTTTGCCATACCTTTCTGTTCCGCATATCTGTTTGTCTCGACCACTGTCTTTTCCACCATGTCCTCCGAAATTAGGAGCCGCAGCAGGTCAAGTGGTGTAGTTTCCGCCGACAAATTCGCTTCACTATTGATATCATCAGTGTTATCACGGAACTCGAAAACAGTTGTCTCATCAAACTCCAGTTCCCAGTTTGTTGCATTTGTCTCCTCTTCGTCTCCTTCTTCGTCTTGATTTTCGCTGATTTGGGATACAACCGCACCGTCTGAATCATGGGCAGCACCTCCTTCAGTGTCCCCGTCAGTGGCCGACTCAAGGGACAACAAGGAAAAACGGATTCTGGAAAAACCATATACAAATTGATTGCTTGCCAAATGTTTTCTTTGTGACGAACAAGTGAGTATTCTGACTACCTTGAGACGACTCCATTTCATGGGCTTCCAAGCAAAACAAAAGGATGATAGAAGCTAAAGTCAAATAACGCAGATGTAGATAAGGCTCAAGAAGGTCCGTGTGAAGGTTCTCTCCAGTCAATTCAATCAATCTCACACTTTGCAGTACTTGTAATTGTGAACAAGGCACACAAAAATAAGCTGAAACTTTTTTTTTACAATGCGCAGCTGATTCAACTGATAATCATCCTAAAAGGATAATCCGCGTGGAAGTGAAACTGTAAAAAATATGCCTAAAAGGTGTTTTCGTAGTTACCAGCTTGTAAATAGCCTATCCTTTTAAGCATATTCAGGGGTCATATTGCTGTCATTTGCCCTATACCTATAAGTATATTTCGCGGTCAAAGGTTGGTCAATGGCATGTCCCTATAAGCGTAGCCCGGGGGATGGAGGTTAACCCGTGAACATGACCACCTGACAACTTAAAACTGTGTCAGCCAGACCCATGTCCAATGACGCGTATATATGTAAAATATGAACCTTGGGCGCCTCGTATTCTTGAAGTTATAAAGCTCACAGACAGACGGACGGACAGACGGACGGACAGACAGACAGACAGAAGAGACGATCCTATAAAGCAGCTTTCGCTACTTAATAAAACCTTCTATTGAGATACTACTTCCGATTTTGCAACAATACGATTCGCGTTTTTGTTTGTCGTTACCTTATTGTAAAGTAATAAATAATGGATTATTTGCGGTTGCAGACAAAAACTATAGACATGGGGCATACTAATGAGGATAGTCTTACTTGTGATTTTTTAGCGTTTATATGAAAATACATGTTTCTGATAAAGAGGTATAACGCTATTACAAAAGTGCTATTACTTCAATCATAGTGCACACTATGGATATATGATATAAGGTTTTGCTAACAGTTTACCAGAAAATATTACTTGCTTGCTTAGGTAATAATAATCTATCAAGCCTCCTGCAGTGCTAGTTTAGAATGCTTATTAGATTGACCCCCGGGAATCGTTTATACAAGCTATCGCTTTATGATAATGATTAGCTCTATTCCGTCAGTGCTGAGAAAGGATGGAATAATAATATTATGAATGAATTCAGTGGAGATGAACAAATGCTGAAGAATCGTCGACTGTTTAAGCAGACGAGAAAATCAAGGGAACAAAAGGAAGGTGGTTGAATTCAATATCTGAGCGTACTGCTTCGCTAATATTCGATACAGGCAGACGGAAAAATCTGTTTACAAATCTTACTTGTTTTCAGGCCTCTGCTTTTGTTCATATCTAACCGAAAAAAGTTTCTTTGTTAACTTAGTAAAAGGCCCAGTACAAGTATCAAAAATACGTGGAAAGGATAATCTGCAAATCATAACTTTTGACAATGTGCGTGGTAATCCTATGAAGACAAATGCGATTTCAAATTATCTACTTTTGTAGCTCCCATGGCTGATTTGGTCAGGATGTAATAACAAAAGTACTAAGTTTGTCTTTTGTTCATTTTAAAATAATACTGCATCAGAATTTAAAAATGGTAGGATAACCTTACGCTGCGAAATGGATAAAATGTCTGGTCCAAATTATAAATTAGTTCTAGAAATGTTTTGAGTATCACAATGCCCCATTTAATCAGTTTGATTAGCTTTTGATAAGTCGAAGAAGTGGCCAAACCCATGGAAAGGATAAATGCTCTTTGTGCTGACAACTTCGAAAATGACACTTTATTTCCTTAACTCCTTAAGAATAGGAAAGATTCGATTGTAGCGCAGATTTTAAAATGACAGTTAGAAACAGATAATATTTTATGCGGACAAATGAAAAATTAGTTTTAGCGGTACGTTGTATTGTCTCTTTAGATTGGCCGAGGTTCATCTCAAGTAATGGTTGACTAAATTAAAAATAATGTGTACGTTTACTCCACAGAATTCCAGCACAGAAATCAATCGGTATCAAGTCACAATGGTATTGATCATGGAAAGGTCGTTCTATTCAACATCCCATCAAAGCCTTCATTTTATTTCGATGGCATNCAATGGTATTGATCATGGAAAGGTCGTTCTATTCAACATCCCATCAAAGCCTTCATTTTATTTCGATGGCATAGTCTGAAGGCAATTTTGACAATTTGTATGAGTCCAGTATTATTATTGGATACAGAAGTAAGATTATTACTGAAATCTATACTATATACCGGTAACTCAAGTTTTGATGCCCTCTTCTGATTTCATTTCGTTAAAGAATTCTTACCCACACTTTTACGCTTGGTGGGATGCCATCGGTTTTGTAAATGACCATGGCTGATAAACCAGCTTCATCAGAGTGTTTGATTTCTTAAAATATCAATATGTATTTATTATTATCTCTTGTCTATTTGTACATATACTCGTACAAGGACGAGAAGAGACTTTTTTTATTCTTCCACGAGTATAGTCCCCAGCAAAACAGATTGACGGACAACGCATTTGATCTATTCCGCAGGTCTCATTTTTATTTTGTGGGAGAGTACATACCATCTCTCTAATACAGATTATATTTTGTCAAGTAAAAAAGGTATGTTTCCAAAAGGGGATGGTAAATAGTTCCTAGATTCCATCTGTTGCAGCACGGATAGATAGGTGTCAAAATTTATAACTGTGATTTACATTTACATAGCTTGGATATACGATTGAGGTTCTCGTGCAACCTTCTTCAATTAATAAGTGTCAATGTTTAATAACCTTCATATTAGTTTTGTTGTCGCAAACGATTTTATGTAGTTTTTCTCTCTGAGGAGTGATATTTTCCTAATCAAAGTAACTTTGCTTAAAAGTTTATTCCTTTTGAATCGTACACGCTATAACAGCAACATCTTGGTTATTTACTGGGTCACGTTAGTTGGGATAGTGTGGTATTCTTTGACGTATCGCTTCAGTGAACATTTACATTAGAAAGCAAAAGGGGGAACTATGAAGAGAGAACAATTGACTACGGGAGAATAAGACTTGTACACAGTGTATATGCCTATTGATCAGTAAGATAAACTGAAAAAGAAAATGAGAATGCTCACGAAGATTTTGGATGAGTGTGTGAGAGGGAGAGCAACTAAGTTCAAATAAAGATTACGATTAATAATGTGTACAATGTTTTACATGCCCAGATTTCATTGCACCGGGCAAACACGAGGGTTAATCCGCTTGACGTAACGAATGTTTGATTACGGATTTCAATCTCCTCACTTGTGAAGATATCTTTACTCCAATGAACCGTTGATATAAAGTACTGGTAAGGCTGCTCGAGAGGGATTAATGAATCCAAGAAAATATAACAAAGAGAACTGCAGGAAACTTTAGGAAGGATTGGTGTGTCTGTCCGGCTGGAGTCTTGATACAAGTATCGTTCATTGAACAGATTATTTTAGCTTTCAGAAAGGCATGTATTCAAAAAGCACTACGTTCGAAGATAAAGCTTTTGAGTATTTTTATTAAACTTGCAATTTTAGTAACATTTAGACACATCACGTCATTAAGTCAAGTTAATAGTCTTCGAAAATCGGTTTGCCTTGAATGTTAGAGTTCATGCTCGGAACGTTGTTTCCGATGAGAGGGACAGGTGTGCCTGGATCCAATTTATATATGTCATACAGTTGTGAGAAATGCATGGGATAAGGCTGCAATACCCTTTATGATACCCAATGATTTAAAAAATAATGATTCCATTCTATGGTATGCCGTACGTACGTAAGCTACACTTGCTCTGTAGCATATCATTTTCACTTCTCTTATAGTGGAACGACAGTTTTGAAGATTGCTCAAAAACAAGATGTCCAGGCATAGCTTGTGCGGTTGACGAAGTAATAATAATAATATTATCTTTCCCTATAATATAAATAATACTCAATATGTGCACTGAATCATGAATCAGATACATTTTAGTATTATTAAATAGCATTAAGTGCAAAGGGTTTTTTAATACCATGTAAAGGGAGAACTTACATGGAAAGTATCTACTCACACACGTCACGATATTACCTGAAGTATGTTTTGTTATAAAATATGTCATGAAGTTTGTATGATAGCTTTTGCTTCAGTCTTACACACTCTATAGTCGTGGGCCCCCTGTCTCGTTGCCGCCTAAATATCAGCCTGCTCGATACTTTACTTTTCATTAAAGACTGTTTTATTTTCTTTGGAAGAATCGTGTTAACATTTACTTTTAGGATAATTTTTGATGATCGTGGTGGCGTTACTTTACTTCGTAAACCTGGATGATTTTTTTTTCTCCTCGCGATTCTTCTTAGGACGATGTGTGCATTTGGTGTATGTTTTTGTTCCGGCTCAGCCAGAAAAACAATGTATCATCATAATCATCCGTTCGTGATACAAAATACCAGGTGTAATACCCAATACACCCTCCTATTTAAAAGTTATGAAAACTTATGCCTGATATTCAGATACATTTTAGTGTAACTATCCTAGGCACCATTCCTCCTTTTGAATTCCGGTTATAGCACAATGTCCAGGCAAAAATGCAAGAAGGCACTGACGAACAAGATTATCGAGTGTGTTGCTTTTATTATTATTTTTATTTTGAAAAAAGTCCTTTTGGAGATTTGCTTCTGCTACACAGTCGCCTACAGCGAATTATGTTAATGAGAGGTTGAAAACAAGTTTTCTCCTTGAGTGTTAAATTCTTGAATATTAATCCTATGCTCTCCGATTTAAATCTTTTGCCTAAATGAGTATGAAGTATTTATTACTTTTGGAAAGAGTCGATTTCTTTTTAACATGGCCCAAGTTGAGATAATAACAGAGGAGTATGAATATTACCCACTTCTCTTATGACAATCCGTGGTAGATATGGGTTACATTCAGATTTCTACATCGTTTCATCACGTATCGTTAGATACAATGCGGCGAAACTCGGACTTTTCTAGTAATAGGGGGTTTGTTGGCCGTTTTTCTTTTTACTTAGAGCACTGGTGGATTCGTTGTCTTATTGTAAGTAGGGCTCTAAAATGTTTGTTCGTCAGTACAGTAAAGATTTTATGATCAACTAAAATGAGCCAGGAAAACTTAATAAGGTTTTACCTCGCAGCTCTTTCACGAATTCAAAGCTTCCTCCTCGCTCGCCCAAAGTACGAACGCTTCAAAGCACGAGAATGAACAACCATGTAAAACGTAAAGTGTCAAGAAGGGGCAAGTGTATTGTGTGATGAAATATTAGTCAATGTCAAGAAGTCCGATCTTATTCACACCATGAGAAAAGAAAGCAGAAGATCGTTGTGTAGATAGTATAAAACACGCCAACACCAAACTCCATACTTTGCAGCATAACATACACTTTGTTCACAAACGTTGTATTCGTACTGATAGTGTCAATACAAAACAAAATCTAGCTATCATTAGAAACATAGTCCGTATTAAACTCCGCAGATTTTGTCCAAAAAATCTAGGAAGCAAAATGAAGGGTATTTTTTCTGAATCTAATTTGATTAATCTTCCGCCGGATTCGATCCCCACACTTGGGGCATGCGTCAATTTTGTTTTTTTCAATAATTACTAGCAACTACTATTCAAACTAACGTAATATAGTTATCAGGCACATTTTTATTCTCGTTGGAACGAACGGAAATCACCAGATGATAAATAATTTCATTGTGTGAATATTAAGCATCTACGATCTACAGTGAAGTGGTAAAAGAAAGAAAGAAATCTCCTCCGGGCACTTTGTTAGCATGATCCACGCACACGTCCACGTCCGTCATTTCTTCCTGTTACTACGTAGGTAAAGTGAGGAAGCAAATAATTGTCTTAATAGAAAAAGTTTTTAATGAAAATGCGGCTCCTATCTTTATGTGTAATATGAAACATTATTATAACATGAGCATGATTGTGCTTGCTTTTGTGCAGTACATTTTTGTGCTTAATTGTACAACACATTATACATAAGTGTAAGAAGAAGAGCGGCATCCAAATCAACGCGAATTTCTTCATCAAAATTTGATCCAGAAAAATAGAATTTTATTTTCTAATTATAAAAAATTTTAATGTCCAAATATGTAAGAAAACAAACTTATCCTTTGAATTCGTACTCACGTATAACATGGGCTTTGTTTTTTCAGTTGGGATCTCACTGAATACACAGTTTCCTATACCAGGTTCCATTTTCATATGAAGACAGAATGGAATCTTGTTGAAGAAAAGAACACCTTGAAAAGTATTTAGTTTAGTTAGAACATGCCTCAATCATATATTTTGCCCGTTCTAAATATCTGCAAAAAATTCTACCTTTGGACTATCCGGTAGGGTTCATATGAAGGTTGCTCTACCTTCATTAATAGCAATTTTGGCAAGTAATTATTTTCGGTTTTTTATTTTGCAGCCGCTTTCTATCCTGAAAATCGATTAAACTGTTTAATTAAGTCATCATACGTTCACCTGGCCGTATGAGTGTTAAACATACAAGTTGCAGGTGATATATATATTTCAGTTCAAACTGTGTGCCTGTACCACTGTAGGCAATGCAAATAGGCATGCAAATCGAGAGTGATTAAAAGTAGAAGAGGGCGTGACGAGAAGTTATGTAAGCGGCCATAACACAAACAATGTAATCCTGCAGCTGCCTTTGTTACACCTTCATCTCAGAATCTAAGTAGTAATTAAGTATCAAATATATAAAACCTGTAACTTCTCGGGAGTAGAATTGTTAAAATTTAATTATGCCATCAGCAATTGAATAAACAACAAAAGGTTTAAAGTAGGAAGCGACCAACTGCCCCATCATCACTGACAATAAAATCATAATTAGTCCTACACTTTTCATTTTGGCAATATGAACTATTGTATTCAGGCTGCAAATGCCATTTACCCGAACTCTATTCTACGTGACGTTAACATAGGCATCGAGCAAAAATGTTGATTTTGTTACTTCATAATTATAAAAGATCATACCCCTCACGTAATAATGTGAAATCGTCAATGACAAGGCACAGACTCCTTTATCTGCGGATTCAGGTTCTTTGTTCAATGCGATGGGTTTACCTTTGACTTTTATCTAGAAAGAAGCGTTAGGATCTTGAATTAAAACTAAAGTTGAACCTCCTTTCATTTATTTTTGTTGTGTCAGAGAGTCATGAATATGCATAACTGTTAGAACGTGGCAACTAAAGGCACATCTTTCAAAAACAAGACAACTTGTTTAGTAATCTTTTTTGGATATTATAGAACGAGTAGGGAGAAAATGTTGGAAGTAAGAGCAATGAAAGTTCGTTGTTTAACTGCACTTTAGCACTCGCTTGTCAGCTTGTAAATTTTCTTAATCGCCATTCTCAAATGATAAATCGCAAAAGGGCTGGTCCATAATTTCATTTATCAGCTATATATTTTAAGAGAATAAAAACAATTCCTATCAAAGTAAAAGCATGCTCAATTCTAATTCTAGGTAAATATTCGCGAAAGGACATGGCATTCAGAAACTATTTGAATTTACTGAATAATCAAGCTTCAGGCAGTTTTCTTTTTTTGAGCTTTGAGCTGTACGAAACAAGTCTATTGCGTATTATTTGATTACAGTGGCACCTGCGAAAAAAATACATGTCTGGGGCTTACATCCTGAAAAACGTTCTGTTTGTTTGACGCCTGCATTCGCTCAAACATTGAAAAAAAAGAAAATAGGATGGAGATTTGATGATGAATGGGTAGATAAATTTAAATAGATACAGTTTAATACTCATATCCACCGGGAAATATCCACTTGAAGATCATCATTAGTCATTACAGACTGCCTATTAAGTATTGGTCATTTTGCTTTATCTGTAGTGAACTATTAACGATCAATGGTTTCCTAACGTTGTCTGTTATTATCAGCCCCAGTTGTTTATCCTTAACGAAGCCGATTGATATATAGGGAAGGAACGTTTAATATCCTTTTAAATGATGTTATTAGGCTTTCCTTCTTTTTTTTCTTGGGCTTGCTTCTTCATAAATTCATTATTATTAGCGTAACAGACATAAACACGGATGATTCAGATTTCATGTCAAGATAGGAGTGGACACACAAACGATATTAAAACTTTATAATTTTATGTTTTCTCGAGATTTCATGTGTGCGATTTTCGCAAGATACGCGAAATAAGTAATTTTGAAAGAAGTTGAGACATGTGAGTGTGTATGCGCGATAACAATTTATTTGTACTTATTATTTTTATAGAATGCAATATTTTACGAGGAACACGGACCAAAAGAGCTCTTTTGAAAACGAGAAATCAATGTGCCATATATCTTGAGCAAAAAAAGATGCTACAAAAGCCACTCATTATTTACCCCATGCAGAATGACGCTTATGGCACACAATACGTTGCTCTTGTTGTTTGACCTTTTCATTATCTTTCATTTTTTGAGCGGCGGTGAATAAAATGATGCATTTAATACATTCCTTTTCATTATTTTACAACACATCCTCGTGCCGTGCATTATACCAGCGCTGATGGTAAGATTTTCATTTTTTTCAGTTCACGACAAAAAGATGATCCGAGTATCTGAGCGAGGTTGGTCGATGATTACAAGATGATGTCGAACGTCATGCTTTTCTGGTGGTGCAGTGTTTAGAGTCAAAAGCATGGGAAACGATTGACATACCGTTTACAAAAGAAACATATACCTTCCTCGTCCGAAACTTGTAGATTTGAGTTTGCGAAAGTACTGTGATTGTGACGATGGGCACAATTTAAATGAGCAGACGTCAAGTGTGCGAATGATCTAGAATACGTTACTATTTTACCCTCGCAATACAGAAAGTTTTGCGTGATTAGTTGCTAACAATATGGTTTTCCTTACAGCCACAATGTTGTATCTAAGAGTTGAAGGAGGTTGCTTTATTGCTACTATTCAACTTACATTTTATCTGTTCGCTATTCACGGATCTTTGCGAATACCGGGACCTGTCAATAAGCCAAGAACAATTTTCCACGAATTCGTATGTAACCCCCTCTTAATCATTATCCCCACCATAGGTAGATGGATAAGAAGTTATGCTTTGCTGTAGGTAAAGAAAGGTGAAAAACGTGCATGTAAAAACTCTACTTTTATTATTCTGATAAATATTATTTCAATCTTTCATTTTGATACCCATTCAAAAAAATACATGGATTTTGTCTTGCTGGTCAACAATGAAACTAAAATACTATGTGTACAGTATTGAGATCAAGAAATGTCATCTCATTTTTAGTAAATAACAACGACAACTTCCACGAAACATATATTGTCCGTTATGTATACAAAACCAGCAATACGCGACCGTGTCAGAAAACAGTAAGATTTAGGAAACTATATTACCTACGTTCAGAAAAAATCATTTCATGTTCGCTGTAAATTATTCTTAAAAATAAAAACAGTAAAGGAAGATTAACATTATCACATTTTACGAACAACATTTAAGTATCAAGTTCTATTTTGGTTTAGAATGTTACGACTTTCGAATTATGCTCGCTTTTCACGAATATCAACCCGACAAATTTATATACCATCTTTGACCATCTATACTTTAAAATGTAATACTACCACTCATGTTCATCAATAAGTAATAAACACAAAACGGATTCAGCGGAGTCTTGTGTGGGGTACTAAAATGAGCGAGTATGTATGTTTTTCAAATTCTTCGCAACCTTTAGGTACACCAGCGTAGTTTCTCTGATAACTAGTACCGAAAAGACAGCGAGTTTATTCTCGCACCACTGTCCACCTTGTTGCGGGTTGTCGGATACTGTTTAATTCTACATGACTCTTTCAGGTAACATGATTCTGTTTTTTCTCTTTCGTGCTATCTTTCTTTGCTCCTCGTGGCTCACACCCATTTCTGCCGTGAACTAGACACACGATTTATACCTTGAAATTATGAGTGCGTATTATTTTCCATTTTGAAAAAAATGCAGTAAAAGTAGCCAGGGTGTAATACAATATTAAGTAGATGAGTAATAGTAAAGGAGTGAACTTGAAGATGAACTGTGAGAGCATCATGATTGCTGATTAACGATAGATTAGTTAATGTGGAAATCATGATTACCTCTTCTGAAATTCTGTTCGACCATAGGTTTGGGTAAGATGCATGTGTGTGTACTCATGGCATGTCCTCTATTGTCCGCTGAAAACTGATACCCAGATCATAAATTAATGTGCAGAAACTGGCAAAAAAGCTATAACTCAACCCGCTTGTACATATTGAGTTCATGTATAATTGTAGTTTACTATTAGTTGTCGTTCAATAGCCCCTCATAGCCTTCGTTGCTACAAACGCACGAGCAAATGAACATGCAGAAATACGTATTTTATTTTTCCTCTCGAAAAGCTTACAACTCGAAGAGAGTTTTATTGCCGGGTGCAGCAACAGTAAGTCGCCAGTTCATATCATGACAATTGACAATAACCTCGTTCAGACGAGGAAAACACGAAAATATCTGTGAAAATGTATAGAAAGGAGAGGTATAATTAATGTTCGAAAGTCTGCTACAATTCCTCATATAACACAAAGTCTATTCAGTTCAATGATCAGTTAAACAGGATCCGGATTTGATCTGTAATGCATACCAGTATCTACTTAACCGCATTAAAATCTGCGGGATAAATGTTCATAATTTTTTTCTCTTCGTATTGTTCACAAAACAGAATCTAATTCAATTATACATAGCTCAATATTGAATACCTTGGTCTTTAAATAACGGCGAATTCGCAAAGTTGATTAGAATAGCCATCATCATATTTGGCTAAAGTAATATTTTTCACTTATATGTATATTTTACATTGCTTAAACACGATTTAAAAAATTCATGCACCCCAGTTTCAAGACCTGAGATTCATAAAAGGAAAGTAGGAAGACAATTAAATCGTTACGTGCGATATATTTGGTGGAGCAGTTGGATAAAACAGTGAACAGTGTTAGATGGACTAGTGTTATGTAGACGTATTGATAAAGTTTTTCTTGAGCCAACGCCCATATTGATTGAAAAGTATATAGATTTAACGCAACTTCAATGAATAAGACGCAAACTAACAAATGGAAATTTTAGCTGAAGATGTAGCAACCAGAACTAGGCTTTTAAAGAGCAAAATGAAAGATTAACAAAACTAAAAGCGAGAGATCACATATTATCACCATTACTGCCACAGAACAAGCTTTGACTCGGACTATTTTATTTTGGTCATAAAAAATGGGTTATGTGTGAGATATTACGTTTTCAAGTGAAACGATCAACTAGAAGAATCTATCCACCTCGATTGTGTATAGGTATTTTTCGTATCTCTTTCGAATGATTAAAATTGTAGCGGCAAAGAAAAACTGTCGAGCAATCGTTATACACAACTAACGATGACACTATATGGTTCAATTTTTGAAAGCTCTTTCTTAATTCATTACTGTAGAAAATATTGTCATTTTAAAAACTGTATAAGATCGTAAAACGTCTTGTACTTAACGCAGTTCCTCTTTATGTTGTAGTCAGTTATGCAAAAAGCAAAATTGTGAAAGACGGCGGCAGGATGAAAATTCATAAATAAAACACGAAAAAGATTGATTGGGTTGAGAGGAGTCCACAACCGTTGGATTTTAATCGGGGTGACGCCAGACAGGAAAGTATTTAGAGGTAGACAGGCAACTTCAATGACTATAGGTATTTGCTATCTGATGAAAAAAATATTGTAACGAAGTTGGTCAGAGTCGAACTGCTCATAGGTTATACCCTGCCTAGCTTATCATAAAAACGTGCATTCGCTTTTGATGTCGCATATCAATCTAAATGTTCAAAGCGATGAACTTTTTTTTCAAACAATTGGCAATAAATGCTAAACGATTAAGAGGGAGAAAAAACAATGAGTTTTAATAGGTGTACAAATAACTTTATTAATTTCTTAGAGTGGAGCCGAGAAAAAATATACGACAAGACCCACCTGTTTGTTTGGCTTTATGGGTTGTTACACATCAAACTTACGAGAGATCGATAGGATGACTAGATGAGGAAACCAGTTCATGCACAAAAGTATAACGATGATGATCAGAAAACATCATCATGAAAAAGTTTATTTAATGCTGATAATGAAGATTACTACATTTATATACAGCTACGTAAAAAATTGCTGGTCAATTAAATGTCTCGTTTATTACCGACCTTCTTCGGAGATATAAGCAAAGAAACGAGTTGCGAGGAATAGCGAAATTTAAAATTAGAGTACTAAAACTCTTTTAAGCTTGCCACCTTCATCATCAACGCAAACGTCCCAACCTCGGTTTTACATTTGAATCTACAACAGCTTTTAAAAAGTCATGGAGGTCCTAAATTTATACGAGTGTAAAGTATCAACTGAGGACATTATATATGAGTCAGTCAGCAGAGATATAGGATGTCGTGCAAATCACGAAAACGGCTTCATTTTCAAGTCTTATGATAGCCGGGCATACTAATGGAACATAGCAATAAAATGTTTCAGATATAATTCTGGTGAAATGAATATGGCTTGTTGTCTAAATTTTCAGTATAACTGTATAAATTCTTCTTGAGGCGTTCACAGATTTTAAAATCAAAATATTTTATAGTGGCAATAATAAGTATTGGAGAATCGACGCAAGCTCATTAACCTCAGTATAACATCTTTCACTGTTGTGTGTAGGTAACTCTATGTTTTCTATTCCTAAATGGCTTAATCGCAATAGCTGCCAGTTCAAAAAAAAGTAATCAAGTAGGAAAATGTAACACAAGGAGATTATTGCTACAAGTACTCAATCTGTGGCGGTGCTGATCGGCGAATTGATATATAGATTAGATGAAGTCAAACGTATACATGATCGTCACGGCATGAATTTTGTCATCGTCGTGTGTGGCGTACCTGTTGTCGATAATAAATATAACACACAAAACGGTAGTGATGTCGAGGATCTGAAGGATTGATGGGATATTATTTTTATTATTCAGTACAAACTGAATTTCTAACATTTATGTATTCGTGTGTTTAGTTTCAATAATTTCAGCGATATTCAATAACTAACTACGGTTTGGAAATCAATTCACTTACAGTGATGGTTTTAAATTTAGCTGAATTTAATGATACACATAATATGTCACCAGGATTGTCTTCATAGCTTCTGTGATTCATCGTTTTTCTTGAAGGTATACGGTTTTTGATTGCACAACGACAACACGCGCACACCCATTCGCTTTAGTAGCTGCGGGCGATTTGTCGAATTTGTGGCGTCATTAATACATTTTAAAACACTAATTAAAGTCAAACATGCCTTCGCGTTGCGAGTGTGCAGCACAGTAAAAGTATCAAAAATATAGTTACCCGTTGACTACTGGATCTACATCAAATTCTATTAATGAACTTTTGCAGCTTTTACGATTATGAAGACGATGACATGCATTGTCAGTCGAACTTCATTGAAATAAGAAGAGCAGAGAAATTTATCATGGTAGAACACGGCTCGCCTGAACAGTTAAGAAGGAAAGAACCAATGTGCCTTGTCTACCTGTCATGTAGCTCGTCACTCAGATTAATTTGGTTTTTGTACTGGCATTCATAGTTTGTCAAGATGGAATGCTATGGTAGGTTTATAAGAAAGTGAGCTTGAAAATAAGAATTAGAACGAGTAAACGAATAACTAAGAAAGTTTTGAAGCTGTTAATCTGTTGTCAATGTTTTCCTTTTGTTATATAATCCACATCAAAATATTCATAAAGTCAACTTGATTGCCAGTGAATAAGGATGTATCTCTTCTCAAAAAAATTTTTTGTGCCGAGATTTTAAAACGTCTAGTGAACATGCATAAGGTCATTGGTACCACAGAGATACCACCAACCACCATCAGACAGATTTAACAATCACACGCAAAAGCACTTAACAAAACTATGCTTTGTGATGATCATGATGTTCGTATTAATTTTTTTTCATCGATTCTCACTTCACTCTGAAAAGACTCAAGACAGAGTAAAAATAGGTTGTAGTCGAATATCAATTACAAATATTCTGAAAACTAATAATTGCAGACTGCTGTGCACATAACAAAAAAGGGAGATAACTGAAAATGCATTAGTAAATAAGACAATAGACGTAATGCTGATCATGATGATTTGATTATTGTTATTCGATTGACTGAGTGACTTGTTTTCTTAATCCGAAAATGCACCAGTACAAAATAACATTGACTCCTCAGCAATTAGAAGGAAGAAAACATATAAGCATGATTTTGGTACTCCTCTGAGATGAACGAGGAGAGATATAATGCTCAACCCTGCCATGAAATGAGGAGGTGGTCGAGCATTGGTGCGCTTGCTGAATTGTAAATTACTGAACCCATCTATTACAGTGGAATTAAAAACGAGAGAGAAACAGGTAAGAAAGGATTATAATAATGATATCCTAAGTGGAAATCAAAGATGGGCAAAATAATATGTACGAACATGAAATTAATTGGATTGTATGTAAATAGAGAGGCATCTTTTAGAAATTGCTTTAATGTGTCAGTATGCATATGTATAACATAATAAAATAACATGTATATCTTCATCTTATGATCATATTCACCCTATGCGATCACCTTCAAGAAAAATTATATTTTAATCCGTTTCGTTTTTCCTTGTTCTCTTAAAATCTAAGGTACAATGAACGTTAATATTAATGTACATGGATGGATTTGGGATTTGCGGGGTAGTCTTCGTAAACTTCTTGTCTGGAATGAGTTGTAAGGCCAGATGGTAGCTTACCTAGAAGAAAGCTCATCAGTAGCTCTAAAATTTGCATCAAATGACAGTCAGTCTTCGTATCACCGTTTTCCATCGGAATTCAACATTGGAAAACCATCAAAAGCTGAGACAACTTAAGATAAAAATTAAAGATGATGGGTGTAATAGAAATCACCACAATTCAGCAACATGACTTAACAAAACAAGAAGAGCAGAGGACTGCTACGGAAGAATAATAAATAAATAAACAACAACGATTCGATAATATGTACTGCCCCATTTTTAAAACATTACTTAGCATTGCCTTCGGAAAGGATTCTGTTTTGTGGCGGCCATATGCATGAAGTAATCTATTTTTCATCTTTTTTATAAACACCAGGCAATTAGAGAATCTTGATCATTCTTCGTATTCAAAAAACAGAGAAAACAATATATGCTATGCTTTTCTTAAATGACTGATTGTGGCCACTTAAAAATCATTGAATGCTTACAGGGATCATCATAACCTTCATTAAAGCCTAGTAAGTTATTGTCAAGTTCATGATAAAATCAGTCTTCTTCCAGTGTAATTGAATTTTTTTATGGAAGAGACGTTCGAAAAACTGTGACGTCCACAGAAAAACACGGACAAACTAAATACAAAGTTTCAAAACAACGGTTAGAATTGCGTACACCGGTTTTTCAAAACAATGTCAGTAAAAGCTATCGTCAACTGTCAAGCTTTCTTATTCAATGATAAAGATAAAAATTGGACGATTCTGGAGGTGATTTTTCGACCAAGTTGACAACGTGATGATGCTCCAGTTTAAAATTCTAGGTAATCATTAGATTAATCGCTCTTAAATGTATATTTTCATTACCGACCCTGTCGACAACTTTCCATATTAATATTAATTTTATATTAGGCCGTGATAGTATCAAAATAGGCGTTTCTAATAAGAATCGATGCTGGTCGAGAAAATTTTTGTACGTGTTTGGAATAATTACCTATTGCCCTATATGTTATTTTCGGGAAAACGACACAAATATATTCTTCATTCTTTGTTACTGAGCAGTTTGACTTTTTTGTTGAAATAATTGGCATTGCAAGGAAGGATACAGGTACAACTCCACATGTTTCAAAGCTTTATTTGACAAAGTTGTTTGACATTTTACAAGATACGTTCAACAGACTTTGTCAAAGAGGAACTGCAACAACTTAGTGTTGTCGTATGATCAACTTATCTACTTTTCCAATCAACAGTTCAACATGAACTCAGGCGCATCACAATGAAGAGACAACTTCGAATCAGAATACATAATATGAAATGTCTCCACCCATTAATCCGTAACACCTCTCTGTGGACCTATTTAGGTTATATTTTTAATCATGTGACTATCCACAATCTGTGCATCATGGTAACTGGTGCATACTATGCAATTATTACTTACGATAAGGTTACTAGCTACGTAATGGTTTCATTTTCATGGGAGAATTTATCTTTTAAAAAAAAGTACTCATCAAACACAGTAAAAATAAAACGCTCATGCACGATTCTCAAAAGTAGCGAAAGACGTTTCTTCAAGATACGCTACAACACAATCTGCAAGATACGCTGAAACACCATCTGCAAGATACGCTAAAACACGATCTGCAAGATACGCTAAAACACGATCTGCAAGATGCGCTAAACACGATCTGCAAGATGCGCTAAACACGATCTGCTAGATACGCTAAAACACGATCTGCTCGATACGCTAAAACACGATCTGCAAGATTCGCTAAAACACGATCTGCTAGATACGCTA
>VICI01002236.1:0-17486 GCA_019593645.1 Akabosia matsudoensis | reverse complement strand
TATGGCTGGAAGAGGTTTTAAAGTACATGTTGTTGATGTCTGATGATGTGAGTGTAACTAAACACAATTCAATAGGCTTTACTCAGAAAGCCAACCCTCCCGAAAAAAAAACAATAATGACTTCGGACATCAAAAAAACAATGCAACAAAGCACTGATTAACGACAACATCAGTTAACGTTTGTTTTGTTTCATAACTTCTACGTAAATGTATAAAAAGTATACTTTAAACCAGGCTGTTATGTCTCCATCATTACATACCTAGGCATTGAGTAGTATAGCATGCAGCATACGTTTATTCTCAAGTTTTGTTGGTTTTACGCTTAAATCATATACGCTATTCATATTTTATTCACGAAGAGAACTGAAAGCGCGTAAAAAAGGAAACGACAAGGAACTCGACATTAAAAACTTTTTAATCATTTCCAGAGTGTTGGTAGAACGAGAAATGAAAGGCAATATCATATGAGTGACGATATCGAGAATGTAGAAGTAGCGGAAAGATGAAAACAGAACGCCAGCTAACGACTCAAATTCATTCATCCCAGAAAATTACAGCCAGTCTTACATTTGTGTGTTAATCTATGCTGTAGAAAAAATATTTCTACGGCTGGAGTAATATGTTAATGCATTCGCGGAAATGCACCGGACAGACAATCGGGAAGAGTTGTTCCGAATGCAAATCAAATCGGCCTATGCTACTTTTAAAAACCCCGAAACAAACATTGGAGCAAACTGGCGCATTGGTGATCAGATGCACCGAATGGGACTGCAAAATGATGATCCTTGAATTACTCTTTAAGCTCTACGAATGAAACGCCGTACTTTACCCAAAAAAAGTAAATGACTACAGGAACAAGAATAGACACTAGTTAGCTTACTTCCCCTAAAGTTCGTGTTATTTTCTAGCATTATGCATGCTGGTATTACTCTGTAAATGTAAAGGAAAGAGGCTGAGTATGCAAATAACATACAACAAACAATGGAAGAGCTGGAAGAGACATCAAAGTTACAAAGCTATTAAAACTTGAAAATGAGGACTACATCTATCTTTTATAATTGTAGTTTGCCGCTTTTTATTGCTTCAACAGAAGATCTGTTGTTGCTTAAAAAACAAATTCTAGAAACCGAAAGGATGCTGTTTCCCTTCTTTTTTTAGTCCATGGAGAGTGTCGTATGAAAGGCCATGAATAGAGTGTAACAAGGAGTAGCATAAAAGATTTTAATCACGCAGATAAGTAGAAATGTATACGGAAAACGCCCAAAACATTGTAATTACAGGAAGCTAAAAAACAGACACTTAAAAAGTCAACTGCACTCGTATTATCATCTTACTCGTGTTAAGAAACACCGGCAAGTCGCTTTCACCAAAACAAACCGGGCAGGTTTCAAACTTGAACGGTCAACGCATATCTGCCACAACTATGTGTGCTGGTGAAAACGCAAAGAAAATTGTGGGTGTAGATGCACAACACCACTTATGAGCTAACAAACTCATAGTGGGATATCATTTCATATTATCTTCCAATAAAAAACACTCAACAGACGTTTCACACCATCCAATACAACTAACAAAACATGAACAAAATTGCACTAAAAGGATACGAGTCAACATTCCATGCATTTCAACGGAAGTTGGTTTGATTTACAATATTCCTAATTTCAACGAAGCGTGCAAAATTCGTTTGCAATGCGAAGACAAAGGAAATCATGTCATTTGTATTAAAAAGAAACAGGGAACTTTCACCATTACTCTCACTTGGATTAAGTCACATGAAGTGACTGACTGAATATAAGTAGCACCAGGCTCTTATTTTCGTTAGGATTATCGATATAAAAACAAATCGACTCATCTTATACACCAGTTTGAATACATTGCTATCGCTATTCTTGCCAAAGACGTTCTGTTGTCTGCGAGCCCTGAGCAAAGTAAAACATGGAAGGTCAAGTCAAACTAGGAAAGGCAGGTTAGGGGCTTGCTAGCAGGACGAAAAACTTCATACCCAGACTATCTATACCTCTTGTATTTTAGTTATCGTTAGCTATGGAGTTAGTTGGTAATATCTACAACATGTTTACAGTAATTTGTCAAGTCATAAAATAACAGCAAACAAGAGAATCATGTAAACAATTTGACGTGAAACATTGAGCTTCGCTCATAGGAACAAAGTGTTTACAGAAATGGCCCGGTGAGCTTTAGTTCGACCTTTATTGGACGTTGTCAGATGCAGTCAGATGCAAACTTTTTGCCAAGAGAGACATACAGTTCAACTACTACTGGCCGAAGAATTTTTTACTGGAAAACAAATGAACACTGAGAACACACGCTCTGGATTTTCGCTACAAAGCGATAGACATATATCTTGTACGTTGGTTTGTAGACTAACTATATTCCATCCGGTTGATTGATAACGATGGGTGCAAACAATTTTGTGAAAGACAATAATAATAATAATAATAATAATAATAATAACGCAATATAATGATAACAACAATTATTGTTCAAATATACATAAAAAAAGAGGATTATATGCATAAATGGTTTAGTATTTTTTCAACATGTGTAAACACTGCCTAAATAACACACACAGTAGTGACCAAGGTACAATGGTCAAATTGCAACAATAGCTAGGCTATGACAAGAGGGAGGTTTTATCACACGAGCCCTGTTTAAAATATGTGCTATATTTATGGTACAGCATAATGATAAAGCTCCCTGCGTAGATTTATTGGTAATTGGAGGTCTAAATTTTTTTAATGTTTACTATATAACCATCGTCACTCTTGAATGATCGTGGCAGAACAAAGCAAAGCATTGCGGTTTGCGGCAAAGAGTACAAGGAAAAGTAAAGATTCCCTACTTAAATATGAAACATCATTCCCAATTTTTGCTTTTATTTTCTTGAACGAAAATCAAATACATGACTCCAATCCAATTCTTTTCAGTGGTGAAAGTTTATTCTGTGAAGTCTTCGATTCCAAAACTGTAATAGTCACTCACTGGTGTATTAATAGTGCTACTAATTCATAAAGGAGTTCAAGCTCTCGAACATGAAGGAAAGAAAAACTTCATGTGGTACTTAGTATACCCCCACGAGCCAGTAAGTGTAGTAGAGACAGGGTAGTTCTAAATGAGCCCATTTCTTTCCTTCCCCTCACTTCCCTCAACCATTTCAACAATTTTCCAACTCATTCTTCTCACCACGAAATTAGAAAGTCGGCGTTTGAAATGAGCTTCTATTGTGAACAAAATGCCACTCTCGTCATTCCCGTCATTGTATTGTACTCCCATAATTTCCCATTTGCAGTCTCAGTCGTGATCTCAAAACTATTTTTCTTCATCGCTACAGCCTTATCATTATCATTATTACGCTACACAGAGAGACCCTACATATACTTACGTAACACATTGTATTAATCTAACGAAATAATGAATGGTTCTTTCTCTTCTCCTCTCCACTCATATTTCGTACGAAGTCAAATACTCCATCCACTATCAGGAAAAACGCATAGCCAACTCAACGTTGGTTGGTGCTATATGAATGTATGGAGCCCATTATTTTTCATCGTGCCTCATCAGTACTAGAAGTTTCCCTTTTTAACCTGCTTTCCTTTTTTTACATTTCAACTTGGAAAAGCGTACGTGTGGACGTGCTAACTACGTAGAGACAAAATACACAATAAGTACAATATACATATTCATAGAGTCTGAGGTGAAATGTATGTAACATTTCCATTAAGAAGCTTAAATACGTACACTGCGGATTCTCGTATTCGTCCATTAAAAGCAATTTTTTTTTCTTTCATAACAGCATATGGCGGTGAGTGAAAGAAGTAAAGTCGTTATGATCCGTTCCATTTGCTGTTTCACCAAAGGCTACAGCAGCAGCCTGAATGAATGTGCGTTCAAAACAATCTTCCGTACTAGCAACTTAAGAGATATCTAGCAACAGAGAATCTGTAATGCAGTAGGTTACTTCATTTAAAAAACGTAGGGGACCTGCTACTACTATCTGTCCAGCAAAGAAAACTGCAACTGAAGTCTTCGCTAAGGTTCTCGTAAAGTGAAGCATGAGAAGAGACATACTTCGAGTTTGCTTTCCTATTTTATGATTATTAATTACATAGTTTAAAATTAGTATTCAGCACACAATGGCTAAACAAAAGTATGGAACGTGATGAGCTTCTTGAAAGGACGACATCTGCGCAAAATGAAATCAAAGTTCTTTGCCTTGTTTTTCTTTTTAGTAGCGACGCCACACACATTCTTGGTTGTGAGAACCCTTTTTTGACGACAACTTTCGGGAAACATTCCACCCGTATTGTACTTAGAGCCAAGTACTTAGGTACACAGATATATATTACATCACAACATCAGCAAACAATAGAAACAGGGAAGGACAGAATAGAGGATAAAAATGTTCTCGAGTTTTCCATATAACAATCCATTATCTGTGAAACAGAAGTACTCAAAAAGAACATTATAATTAAACGGAAAATTCCTTTCCCATAATGCTCCATCTCCCACTACATTCAGATAATGAGAGTGCCACTGCTGCAATACCAATGAAAGTCAGCGTACACAATACTTTCTAGGGGAAATGGGATTATAAAAAATATATACGAACCAGACTTACTACGGATTAAAGTTTCACCGTCAAGGGGTCTAGTGTGTAGGAGAAAACCCACTACGTGTCTGTGCGTACTGTATACAACAGCATCAATCTTTTTTCTTGGACCCCAAGAAAGTTTTTAATTATGTGGTGCCTGTACTCATGCAGGAGAAAGAAGGAAAGCAGGACATACCTATTCAAGTATTCTTCAGGTTTATCTAATGTCACAAAAGAAAACTTACTAGAGCTGACGAAATACGGACAGAGCAGACCCGTAGATAACAAAAATCTTAAGTGAAAGTAAGTTGAAGAAAAGCACGAAATTGTGAAATGACAAAAGGAAATTTGAAAACAGAAAACTAATATTTTGGATGGATGTCGTGTGCTCTTCTCTCTTCAAAGAGGATTATTTTTCTCGATTACTTTTTCTTCTGTTGAAAACTGGTGATGCCAGCTACTAAGTACTTTAAATAGTTCGCTATTCCTGTCGAGTAAGGATTTTATTAAAGAAGAATTCCAAGGCTCAAGACGGCGAACGACGTGCATTAACACACATGTGTGAGTAAACAACAGTACGCTTTTGAAACAGAAAGCATTTATAAACAAAAAGAGAAATCTTACCGTTTTCGGCGACATATCGAGCTTCTCTTATCTTGACAGAGGAAGCCTTCTCCATAAATACTGATTTCAGTAGCTCTTCCTCCTCAGCTGGATCACATTCGGATTCACCAAAAAGTTGGACATCGGTGGGCCACACTTCCCTACATCATTCAAAAATATTTTTCATGATTTTATTCGAAGGTGAACTTACTTCTTTTATAGTGATTCAAATTCATTTCAGGAGCAACGAACCCCTTTTAGAAGCTCTATTAGAATTTAATGGACAACATGTTGACTCATTCAGTCGTAGAAATATCCACTCGTAACTAGAAAACACTCTCAATTCAAACCACAAAATGATTTGTAACTTAAGTGGATACGCCTAAACTGTTAAAAAACATTTTGAAGTGTAATATTTCAAGGCTTCCACCGAAGTAGTTAAGTACTATGGTCCAGTACAATGGTTCAGTTCAGTCGTATGGTCCAAATCTTTTCAAAATGAGGGTACTTGCCACTAAATATTGAAATATCGTTCTTGTATCGCTGAAACTGTGACATCATTCAATTCAATTAATTTGAGTGAAGCCACGAGTGGCCCCTATCGTAGAAATTTCCTTAATTTCAGTTTACTCCATATGCACTTCTTTTGTAGCTTCAAGTATAAACTTATTTAGAATATATGAGATATATATTGATTTCTCAAAACTTATTCATGCTCAGAAGCCCGTAAAGACCATTTAAAATCAGAAAATGAACTCCTCACATGTTTTTGACCGAAGGATACGTCTAAATCCATACTTCCAACGAAAGGTTTTCATTCCTCTCGTCGTTAACAAATTTTTGTAGATTTTTGAGGTAACTTCGTGGATACTGGATATATATTGGAAATACATACTTCACATGAACAGCCAGATTTATTCATGTATAAAAATGGAAACTAATGGTCCAAAAATTTCATTTCGTAGAAAAGCACTTATCATCAGTTCGACAGTTCTCTCCATCAGATCGTATTACACGATTCATGTTTACAACTACGTAACATTCGTTTGTGAGAAAATTTCAGTCGGATTCGTTTCGCCTTGACCAGCGCATATTAAAATTGGAATGAAAAAGAAAATGTTTCACTAACCTCGAAGCTCGCAACAATGTGACAGCCTCCTTGTACTTTCCCGTGTGGAGAAAAACGGCGACCCTTTCGACTGCAGTTTCCCTGTCAAATAGAGTGGAAAATTATTTTAAAACATCTTGTTAAAACATGATTGTAGACCTGACGAATACATAGTGGGCTTAGGATACAAAATGCGATAGTCGGCCTAAATGACCTCTTCGAGGAAATATGTATCACAATTAAAACCAGCGGTATGCTTTTGTACTACGAAAGTTATAAGCTTGTGTATTTGCTTGTAAGTGAAACAAGTGTTAGGCTCTCCCATAGATTAACTAATAAATTATAGACATGAAAACAAGCTTGATTTCTGGTTATAAGTTTTTTTGTTTACTAATCGGAGCTTGCCCTTACGTGTGCAAGTTGTTATTAAATCAACGATTTGTAGTTTGAAAATGGGCTCTCCTTTCGTGCCATAATGTTTGGGTTAAACTATGCTGTTTGTCCCTTTTTGTGTCGATTTCTTTCTATATAGATCGGTTTGCAAAATACAAAAGTAGTAGTTTGTATCCTGTAGCGTAGAGTCTAGAATCCTGTAGCGAATCTCACATAACATTGCTTCTATTCCCTACATACCTCCCCCTTCAACTTTTAAAATTACACATGAGTGAAAGTTTCGTAGCTTTATTTAACAGGACAAGTAAATATCTGGGGCTCTTTCTTTCTTCATAATCCGTCGAATGTGTTGAGACATACAAATGAAAATGTAATGTAAATAAAAAAGTATTTCAACATGACCATCGTCAAATCTAACCACTGACATTATATATTTGCACAAATTCACTTCGCGAGTAATTGGTCAGCATTACGTTTCCACAGCCTTTCTTAGGGATCTAAGTGAATGGGTTAAAAATTTAAATTTACACACACAATTTGAAGATATAAGGAGAATATATTTGGAGATACGCATACTTTGGTATATATTTAAAATTTAAAAAATCTGTGCCAGTACTTACTTTTGTTCATCGATTGGTATATCTGAAGCCGCATCGAACGGAATCACGTTTTCAGTAGTGTTGACGATCTCTTCACCTGCATCGGCATCCTGTAATCCGCTGGATAAAATAGCTAAGGATACAGCACTTGACGAGAGGTCCCATTTTTCATCCAACTCAGATTGGCTCATCGTAGCTGCCACAGAAGCTCCTTTCCTGGCCTTCTTCCTATTTTTGGACTCTTGAACGTAGGAAGCAAATAAGAAGCAATTACTTACTGACTTTTATCTTGGATTTCATTAGTGCAGTCATCAACAAACAATGATTTATGCATATGCAATGATAATGCATAATGATTTTGTACCGAACTATAACAGAATCTCTAGGGTTTTACACGTTTTTTTTGCATGAAAAACTAATTTACGCGAAGTTCAAATACTGGCAACGTGCGTTGCATTTCATATTAGGGCAAACATGCTTGAAACCATTTTAAAAAACACGTTCGAACTCAGACTGGAGCTAGTTTTGCACTGATTTAATTTTACAATTTAAAACAAGCATTACTTGTAGTGGTGGCAAGTGTGGGACCAAGTAGCTTCAAATGGAGTCCCAACCACTTTAATGCTTAAAATTCTGTCGCGTACATAACCTACAAACGGACGAAATTCACGCGAAAAATTCAGTGCGTGTGCTTTGAAAGTTAATAACATAAACGATAACGCTTCACAGTACCACATCGTTTCCGTAAATGCCTTTCGCTAAAATGTGACTCGTTCGTTTCCTACAGTCAGCAGCAAGATACATCTCATCTCATACTACCTCATTCCGTCGTGTACCTCTTAAACTAGTTCAGAGAAAGGCGATATTAGAAATAGATATTTACCATAGGTTGGCTTCATACTATTCCTCCAACATCCTACGACTTTCACCCATAGTCTCAGCGGAGAATTCGATAATAATGGAGAGAGAAATTGTAAAACGAATCGATTTTTAAAACATCGTCGAGTGCTGTTGGTGATGATGACGGGTTTTTTCCCCAAGCACGGGACAGACGAGAAGGAACGAGACAGACTTTCAAGTTTCCAGAGACTGTAGAGTTCAGTAGGTTATTAAATTTGCAGCACACATCTGTGCATATGACATGGGATTATAGCATGTCTGGGCTGTATGATGGTTAACGGTTAGCATATGAGCCGATTTCACCATTTGGGCTTTATTAAAACTAAAACATCATCCTTCAGCTTTGTTTAAAGGCATGAGTAGCAATTTTGACTCATTATTGATAGAGAAGATCAAGTTATCAATGCGTCCAGAAAAAGAGCCAATGAGTATGGTAGTTAATTAATTGCAAGTAATATAAAATCAAGATTTTCTTCGTTTCCAGATGCGCCCAGGAGTCCTGATTATAGCCTTCTTTTTTGTACTGATGGAAGTGTAAAAAAGAAACGGTCACCAGGACTAAAAGAGAAAGCTTTCTTCTATAGAATTTGCCTCATAAAAGCTTCTTTGGACAAAAATCTTAGTCTTGAGATATTTGAAATTTGATTAAGTCAGCCTGAAGAGTATGTCTATGCAATGTCCCCGATATTATGCTACATTAGTATGTGATAATCAAACTGGTAAAAGACATCAAATCAGGCTGCAATAGATTTAAGATTGCGCCATACTTAATAATTTCATTGCCTTGCATAGGGGAGAAAATTTGCGAGAAAAGGCAACTTTTCATGTCATATTAGTAGCCAGTTTCGATTCTTTGCGTCAGTCCAGCAGTTACTCTGGGCAAGTATGTAATAAAAAACACGCACCATCTACACGAGCCATTTTAACGTAGAATAACGAACTTCATCCTTTTACACCCGTAGCTTAAGACGTAACCGTTTTCAACCATGCTACTTTCTCCTAGTGTAATATATTACAAGCGCAATAGCTCCTGAACGTCTTCTCTTTTTTTGAAATCTTGCCATAAAAGTGGCAAAAAATATTTATGACCTGGAGCCACGAAATGAGGCACAAGTAGGCAAGAATACGCAAAAATACTAAGTTTCTTCGCCATAAAAAGGTTTAAAATTGTAATAAGTCAACTCGGTCAACAAAGTCTTCACAACTGAACGTTATAAACATCTAGCACGAGTTCAAATGAATGCTCATCTGGCCCATGTGTATAAAAGTCAAGGGTCCTTTTTTATATTTTGTAATACATAGTTGATAGTATACGTAGTCACTTCATATTTTTCTACATCTGCTTTCTCGACTGCTCACCCTACAGAAAGTGGAAAAAGTCACAAGTTAAGTGAGTGCCCCTCAGTAATATAGCGTAAATGCAAGTAACACGCCTGAGCTACCTACGCATGAAAACAAACAGGGGACATGCACCCTTTTTTTTAAATTGCGGTTTACATTATGATATAAACCACTGATTATATTTAGATGTAGGCGATTTAACTCATTATATTCAGATGAGCTAGAAAAGCTCCATATAAATGGTATCACAGATTTGACCTTCATTTTCTTAACTGTATTTTCAATATTGTTGAAACAATTACTGCTACCTACTTCGTCCAAGGAGTCCCTATATTACTGCGAAAACTACAAATACAGTCTTCATTCGATACATAAAGGTCGGTCATTTATGGATTCAGTTTTCAATTTGTGTCCAAGTTCCTGTCTCGTGTACCTCTATTAAAATTTTGCATTACCAATGTAGGCTCCTTTCCCATGCTCACCAGCCAAAACAAACCATTCTACTTGGCACCGTACCATTAGATTATTACACTGCCAGTGATGTCGTGCCCGCTTGAAAACCATTGCATAAGAAGCGAAGCAGTGCACATGAAAATTTCATGACAGCTTGGAACAATAACTCTACTGATTCTACTGAAGATACTGGTACGCTTGTAGATTCATTTTTATCTCTCAACTATTGCATTGGGTACACGATAAATTGTTGACTTAGTACATTTATCATATATTCTCTTCACATTAACTAGAACCTGTGACACGACCACATTTTTGTTGTGGAAGTACCATTGAGTGGCTAAAAATCATGGATTACGCGGTCCTAGCAGTTGGAAGGTAGGTATAAACTCACTCTCAGAGCATCTCAAACGTTCGGTTTATATTTTCAACAAAAAAATATCTCACAGTTCGGAGATCGGCCTTCGTATTAGGAGTCCTAATTTAGGACACACGACACACTCATCAATGTCACCAGTTAAATACTGCAAAGTGTGTGCAAATGGGTAAATGAAAACATGATAAAGGTTATAGTGCAAACCCTCCTACGTGTTTCTTGTGAATTTGTAAATGAAGTTTTATTCTACATACCCTTTTTCGACTTCCTTCGTTTTCCCTTGCATTTAATCATGATTCTTCGGTTTTGAGTGGCATATTCTTCTAACATCTTCAGGAAAACATGATTCGTTTCAACCAAATCCTTTAGGTAGGATCTGCAGTGATAGAAAAGATAACGAATAAGGGTTAAAAATAAAAATAAGAATAAAACGGGTTCAACGAGTGAAAGAATTCTTTATTCCGAAGGTTAATATATGCAGTAATGGATCACCAATTGCACCTACTTGGATAGCTTCAGAGGGTCGTAAGTATTCAGAAGGCCTAGACAAAGTTCCCGGTATTCAGGCAAATAGAAAACATTATTTTTAATGGCCCGTGACGTTTCTCTGACGGCTTCATATCCATCCTTGTCCATCCACATCAGAGTAAATAATAGTTCTTGATAAGCTTTCAATGCCATATGTGTTCGACGAGACCAAAGCACAATCTTTTCTTTATCGGTGACCATCATTCCCTGATAATTATCTAAAAGTGTCTGAACGTAGTGGAAAGTATGCGTGGATATGGTCTCACTGACATAACTAAGACGAAATTGGTAATGTCTATTGAATTCCATAAAGAATTTCAGCATCCAGAGATAGTATGTTTCATCGTTATCCTCCTTCTTGCCCCGATTTATGTTGTCCTTCACTGTGGTCATTAAAATGTTGTATTTGTCTTCGAGAAACGCTGCACAGAAGTCTTTTAAAATTATCCGAATAGGAATAGTTGACCTTCGTGTCCCATCTTCTTCTATTAAAGGCTTCTTTTTATTAGTGACTTTTCTTGTTTTTTTCCCGGCATCGAAACTCAAATCAGCAACGGATGTAATAGGCTTGTGACAAAGTATTTCTCTGCCACTTGCTGATTTCATGTCACGTACGACAAACGTACCTCCAAAACGGGGATGTCTACTGGGTTGCTTCTGTATTTGAATGTTTTTTAACACACTCTCCTTCTCCCTCACCCTAATAAGTTCTTTTTCATCTCTTATTTTGTCTTCATCACTTCTAGCCAACTGCGTCTTCGCTAATTGTTCTCCAGTTTGCTCACGGAGCAACGTAGACAAAATTTCCAAAACGTGCATGGAAAACTCCTGGTTTGATTCAGAGTCAACAATGAGCGGAATCAACTCCAGAAAGCCAGACGAGTGCATTACCATTAGGATTCGGTCGTGTAAAGAGGTGTCATCATCAGCCCTCTTCTCTTCAGCAGGATCAGCAGGAACATGTAAAATGTTGCGAGTTACGATTAAAATACTTTCGATGACAGTATTATCGGCTGATGTTCTCTTCTCCCACTCCAAGTCCAAAAGCTCACGCAGCTTGTTTGCAAAACTCCTCCAAACCATCGCATCTGCAAACGCGTTTTTATAAGTGCGCAACTGGCCCTCCAGAATTAAGTAGTAGTTCAAGTATTTTTTGTTCTTCGGTACTTCCTCTTCGTATAAGGTGAGACAGGGGTAGGTTAAATTTACGAGAAGGGCTAGGGCAACCTCCCAAACCTTTTTATCTTTGGGATAGTACTTGAAAATCGGCAATAAATCTTTTCCAACAACTTGAGCCTGACCCAACAAGCGCCTTGCCGTATGGTCATTCGTCATCCCGTCGCAAGTAGATATTAAGTTCTTTGAGGCACACTGTGACACAAAAATATATATTTTAGGCGTAAACTAGGAATTGGTTCATAGAACTGATCGCCAGTACAGTGACTGATATAACAGACAAGGAATTTATTGCTTTATATCTCGGGAAAAGTTTTAATGCATGTGACCCAAAGAGAAAATTATTCTGAAGTGGATTATAGGGAGAAAATGAAAATATGCATACCATCCCAGTCCGGGCGCAATATATACTTTTTCCCCTCATCTGCAAATCCAATGGAGTCGCACGTGTTTATGATTCTCGCTGTTTTTACGGGATCCATTTTTAATCAAATCTGTAAATAGTAAAATACAAAGAAATTATAGGTAATTTAACCTCTACATCTTCACGTTCATAGCCATATCTATACCCATTTGCCCGCTATAAAGTAATCATTGCTCGGATTAACGTAATTTTAGAAATGGAACCCCTTCTCTACTTTTGCCCTTCGTGGTTTTTGATGTATGTGTTCAGTGTGTATCTAATGTTTGAACGAACTTTAAAACAAGGGACTTAAGCGTCTAAAAACAATATCAATAATACGGATGTATAGGGAAACTTTTCACTGAAGCAAAAATTATTTAATTATTTTTGTTGAAAACCAAATTAGCGGAAAATAAGGGAAAAGCATGCTTTGTTCCACAGCTTCGCCTTCGAAATGAAAGAGATGAGTCCGAAGCTCACAAAATTACGTGGTTTAAAATACATATTTTCATTTATTTCGCCATGCTAAACGAAGATGCATGAGACATGAATTCCAACCCTACTTTCACATGCACCCCTCTTCTCTGAGAGAACCAGTTAAATTACCGTTCAGATTATGCTTTGCCGCTTGTCTAAAAATCAAAATTAACCGAATTTTATTTAACAAAATAAAAAAAGCAAACTTTAACTGTGCTCTATATGTTTAAACTATTTTGCAGTTTACATAAACGTATACGTTTACGTATTAAATCCCCAAGCAAAAATATTGAGCCACAGCACAATATTCACTATAACTTTTGGTATCTTATTACGCGTACTTTCACAGCATCAATGCTAATTTAATCCTACAGGTTTAACATAGAAATCTTAGCTTGGAAAGGATTCCTAATACTTTCCAAGTTCTATGGATGTCTGATATTTTTGACGTGCGTACATGGTGGCTGAAGAAATATTACAGTAGAATGCATAAAATAATTGGTTATTAATGTTTTTCTAATTAGAATACGAGTTGTAGGTTTCGGCATTTAGAGTTCCTTCCGCCTTGCAGCTTCACGTAGTACTTCCACAAAGTCTTGTACCAAAATTAGCAATCAACAAGCTTCAAGTACGGAAAATGAAATTACCACTTTTTCGTCGCTCATTCGTTCATGCATCGTGCGTCTATGAATACCTTCTTCTATTTATCCTTAGTAGGAAGCTTTTCCATTTGGTTGGGCAGAGGAAAATGAGAATCCACAGCGCGAAAGGAACGGGAGGAGAAAATGAAGATAGTGAGGCAAAAGCGACAAGTGCGAAAAACGGCTTCTGGCTTCATTTTTCCCATCATCCTTCAATTCCTATTACTTTCTCTTTAAGCGTTACTCCTGCGGATTACTTACTTTGTAATCTTCAGCTCAGTCATACACATCCCTCTCCTCTACATCATCTTCCACTTGCCTTTGTTATTACTGGTATACAAGTTTTCCCCTCTTCAGCATTTCCTAACCAGGTTCTCTTTTCTCTCAATTCGGTAAGCTCCTCGCTTTCTTCATGAGTTTCATGAGCAATCACATCGATATTCTTGCAAACAGACAGCTGCCGAGTTGCTTCTCTTGATGTAGAGAGCCAGACAAGTACCTATATGTATGCTCATGGGTTCATTTTCTATCTAAAGATGAAATTGGTATGTGTATCTACGAATTGCACGGAAGTGTTTATCAAGCCTTTTGGATTTACATGTTTACAAAACATGGAGCTACAGAGAATATTACATTTTCCTTGTCCCCTCTCCCACCGCCTACCTTATAAAGCATAAAATGAGCCACTCAAAATCCCAGTGCGAACATTCATGCATGGTTT
Source organism: Akabosia matsudoensis (assembly GCA_019593645.1). NCBI lineage: Eukaryota > Metazoa > Arthropoda > Collembola > Entomobryomorpha > Paronellidae > Akabosia > Akabosia matsudoensis. Next base: position 3,158 of record VICI01002236.1, on the reverse strand, counting down.
CACCGCAAAAATCCAATTTTCGTATAGTTTTGTGCATTACAATTTTATACTCTTCATAACAACACTTCCTAATAACAATCATTTTCATCATCACAAGCCCGCAATGTATACGACAAATTCAGACAAAAACTGAAGGGAAAAAACTTGAAGAATACGAGGACTCACAGTTTTAGGAGCATATCCAACACAAGTGTCTCAAAGCACCTTGTTAAACTCTGTGAGAACAGGGTAAGAAGAAAATTGGGAACTAGCTTTATGACACAGCGCAGCAAACATTCTTTTATGATACACAAAAATTGCCTCATCAAAACGAATATCAGGTTGAATTAGCGGTACTAACCAGAAAGATAACAGTAAAAGTAGCCTTCTTAATGCCTATCGTTAGCGTTTTTACGTTTCGTTTTGGCCTGCCTCTGCCTGTACATCAAAACAATAAAACGCGTCAGACGCTATACCTTAACGGGACCTATGGGCAAAACGGTTACTAAAACGCATGGCCTGGAGTATTTTTTTTTTCAAGTGACAGTGTTAACGTTACAACCAACAATTTATTCAGCCAATTGCTAATCTGCTCAATTTGGCTGCGGCCAAAAATTGAATCATGAATGAAAGTAGTTTTTTTTTTTCTTAGGATTCCATCTCGTCTTGATTTATAGCAAAAAATATAGATACCAACAAGTTGGCTCTTCTGCTCAAAAGATTTTCCCTTCGCTAAGGAAGACTTTACAACGGTGGAAGTTACTCGAGTATAAACGGTCAACCACGTTTAGGTGAGTAATGTAGCAAAATCCCGCAGCAAGTAGTGGCAATGCCAAGAGCCCATACAAGTCTCCCATAAATAATAGTAAAACGGAGTGAACGTAACAAAATCTGCATTATCCTTGCTATTACGCTCCGTTGCCTTAATACGAAATGAGTAAAAACCATTTAAAAGTCCCATAAAACTTACTCAAGCATACTGTAACCAGCTCGGAGTGTTGCAAATACAAAAGGATATTTAAATTTTCCTTTTTAAATTACATGCCGCAATGCAATAAATTACTTGAAATGAACCAGAAAAATTATGGGTCTTTTGTTGCCTAATTAATTGTAATAAATTTTGCTTTTCATTTATGAGTTTGCTCGCCAAGTTTCACCTCGTGATAGCCCGTGAAGAAAGTTGATAGCGTTAAGGATCTGCTCATAAATACCTGTGATCATGAATGTTCTTCGCACCTAAGCTATAAAGCCGTACCGGGGCTATTGGATCTGGCGTCCGGATAGATAGTGGATATGAAACTAAATCTTTCAACGAATCAAATAAATCTAAATTTCACTAGACACAAATTCAAACCGTTTCTTTACTTTAGATCCTGGATCGAAATTGTACGCAGATTGTGGACCCTAGCACATTTGCCAACAATTTAATAATACAAGACAGACACTTGAGGGCAAGACGACGAATACTAATACAAACTGCAAAATCAATGAATAAGGCGTCGCTGATTGAAGGGATAAGCTGTGATTGGTAGAGAAAGTTACTTATCTTAGCATAAATCTTGAGCTTTTTCATACCTAAATGTAAAGGAGTGGAAAAACAATCATGTAACAATTAGTGAGTTACTCCATGTTGTTTCCTCCAAATGCTTCAGCTTTCTGAACACGAGTTGATTAATATTAATACAAACACATATTGCAAACTATCTGGCAATCAATTTACGCGTTTGCTGCACAATAATACCTAGTCCTCAGGGCTTGGTGTTCAAACAAGAAATATATATTTGTAGCTTCGAATCATATTCAAGATTTTTGCTCACCAGCCATAAACGTAAGTGAACCGAATAAATTGAAAATACCTTGCTTTTAAGTTTAAGAGGGTAAAGAATAAAACCCTGACGCTAAATAAATAATTCTCTGACTTTTGTTCAAGAAACCTTTCATGGCAGCTTCCCTGTGATAAGGAAAGTGTAGACCCTGGAACAATGGAGCCAGCATTTCACTTTCATGATAATGCTGCATAATGTATCAAGCAAGCCTCCAGTTGAAAAAAGAAACCGTAATGAATTATAGCAGCAACAGAAGGGTTTCGTGTTGGAATCATTCTTTTCCGCTGGTATGTACGTTGGTGGTGCAATGTTCATTGTGGAATCACACGGCAGTCTCGCCCGTGAACTCATTGAGTAGGCCCACAAAATAGTGAAGAATCCTACTTTTCCTTTGCTCACTCGAGAAAGCAAGTTGTGTAAAACGATGCCTAACAACTTCTTTACATTCAAGTAAGTGGTGCGAAGAACACTTCTAGATTAGAAAATAAAACAAGCATCAGTGTACTGTTCCAAGTACCATTGCATTCTCCCATTGATTTTTTGGCCTATCACTTCTGTACCTCATTCTCGTTGTACCATTTGCAACAGAATTATTTTCAACTATCAACTGCCATCAGAAATCTTTCATCTTTAACTATGAAACCAATTAAAGCAAATTTTACAAGCGCATAACATCACACAAGTGTTCTAACCGGGTCCCTCAGTTGAAACAATCAAAACCAAGTTACCGTGTTTCGTCCAACTATCAATTACACTGCAACTAATCTAAGCGCTAATGTCCCCAACCTGGACGAAAACAAATATTATTAGCACATAAGTATTATAGCCGGCCTCCTCCTACATGTACTATATATGGGGTGTGTCCCATGGAGTGCCCACTATGGCCGGGGGCTATACTTTATGGAAATACGGAAATACGCTAGATGCCGATCACCTTTCATGGCTTTTCAAATCAACCTATAATTGGGCGAACATATTAACGTGTCACACAGGTTTGGCTTTTAATTAGTAAATACAATAAAAGGTATGGCCAACTGCCGGATGTTGAAACTTGAAAAATTGGGAAGTATCCATGTTCCCAAGAAGACACTGTGAGACAAAATCATGTGCGTAAATTTATACGTACGTATGTATGCATACGGTACAAAGGTATTGCCTGATGATGACTTACTGCTACAAGTCGAAACGTCACACGTTCTTTTAATAAATCGAGATAGTTTTCCTCTAACATCGTTTAGCCTTTTATAATAGGTAAATCTTGTAGGTCTATATGAATACAGTCGGGACTGGTTATAACGGTCACCAAAGGGCGACAAAAAATCTGACCGATATAGAGCTGGACCGTTATGGCTA
>VICI01002235.1:0-17487 GCA_019593645.1 Akabosia matsudoensis | reverse complement strand
TTTACGCTTCGATGACAAAAAGTAACATGGTCCCTCTATTTTAGGACGGACAGGCTACTTTTTCTATGTAAAAAACTAAAATCTTATCAATTCAGTATAAAAGGATTGTTTCCTCCCTATTTTAATCCCAGTCACTTTCGTCTTGTGTGGCTCAAACGATCAGGAAACGAAGCTACTCCCATCAAGCTAATTCTTGTAAGAGTCAAGTGAAGTGTTACCGGGTAAAATGGACAGACTAATTTCTCATGGACCGGACTGTGGGAGTTCCTGGAGATCAGAAAAGATTGTCAGACATGCCATGGCTTTGTTTCTATTCACTTTACCAATATTCGTCAGTGGAGGAACAAGTTCTTCGGGGTCATATTCACAACAGTACACTAATAGTGGTCAGCAATATGCAAAACAAGCGGGACCAGCGAAGCCAAATCTTTTGAATGCAGGAATGCGGTTTTCCGGAAACAGTTCTGGATCAAATGATGGCTATTATGCGGCAGCGAGCCAGCCAAGTGCGAGCATAGTTCAGTCAGTGTCTCCTCAGACTTCCGGTGGATTTGAGGCCAGAGGTGACATTGGTGGAGGTTATGGAGGAGGGGGAGGTGGTTTTGGGATTAGTGGTGGGGGATATGGTGGGGGTGGCGGAGGAGGAGGATGGGGAGGTGGATACGGAGAAGGGCCAGCGATTTATAAGTACCAAGTTTATCAAAATCCGGTAAGTATTTTAGAGCTGTCAGGTCATATGGGTTTGCAGGTGTTGCCAAATACATTAGGGCATTTGTCCGTCTGTTTTGCAGGGGTTTGGGGGAGGGCACCATATGCCTTACTATGATGATGACGATGACGGTGGTTTTGATAAAGAACTAATCGGACTGCTAGGCTTGAAAGGTTAGATTACAAATTTTGTCTACACATTCGTGAAACACCTGCCAAATGGATTTTACCAATTTCATTTTCTTTTAGGACTAAAAGGATTAAAGGGGCTGAAAGGGCTGCTAGGAGCTCTTCTTCTACTGAAGAAAATTGGTCTTTTACCATTGCTTCTTCTATTTTTTCCCTTACTTATCCCACTCTTCCTAGCTAAACTTGCTTTGCTACTCATTCCTTTGGCTCTCCTACTACTCATCCCCGTCCCCGTTATTACAGGAGGTCGATGGCTGGACAACAATTGGAAGAACGTCAAGGGGGCCAAGAGTTACCTGCAGGTTTGACTGTTTGTGGTTTTATTTCACAAATCCAAAGTTACTGCTTTTTCAATCGAGTAATAATCCATTTGCGCCATAATTTTTGCATAAGGACACGCTTGACGACCTTATCGGCCGACTGCCTTCAGATATCTCTAAGATGGTTGATAAACTTCGTGGGAAAAATTTAGACATAATATCTGAAATAGAGTCAAATTCGTCCCAAACAAATGTGCCTACCGGTGTGGACGCAATACTTATGAAGAATTCCACGAGTACTACTCCGAAAGCACCACACACAGGCAAGCCCAGGAAGGCTTCAAGCAGCAAGACAAAAGCTTACAAAAAACCTGAACAGACTTCGTAATTTCAAATACGAACCTAAACCATGCAAAATGCGCAATTAAGAAGCGTAAAGCTATTTAAAAAATGCTACTACAAAGACAAGCGACATTCAAAATCGAAAGTGACTGCTTATGAATGTAAAGAGACATACCAAATTGACAAATTCCCGATACTCACGTTTGATATCAGTGTTGAACCGACATGCCATATTACTTAGTTATAGGAAAAACTACTGACTGCTGTCTTTTTTACGACGCAGGACATTCAAAAGAAAGACTGTAGTGTCCTTTACAATGACACATTGCCATTTCGCTATGGACTCATTTAAGATGGTGAAAGTAGAGTATAGTACTTTAAGACAACGACTAATTAAGACATACGACAATTGACTGGACTTTTTTCCACGAGCTTTTTTCTGTTGTTTGACATAAATGTAATTTATTTACCGACAAATACTTGCCTTATGACGTATCGGCACAAAAAGATGCTTTATTGTTTCAGAGATTATTTTTGTTACGCCTATTTATTGTTAATAAAACTAATGTTAACAGAAAATGAAACTTCATTTGACCTTCGCCTCTAATAATCACCCTATCCATGATTCTTCAATACACAAAATATTTGCGTTCTGCATATTCCTCATGAGTATCGGCAACTTTTCTGTTTTTCCGAACAGGTAACGCTTATGTTTATCTTTAAAGAATATTACACCATTAAAATTAAACTATTTCTTCACAGTGTAAAAAAGGCCATTTGTTTCGGATTCATAAGATTTAATTTTTTCCCATCACATCTCTAAAAATTTTATGTTCATTGTTTATCTTATTTCTTTGATGCATATCTCCAAGCTAAAAGAAATGTAATACCAGTTTTCACTTACTTTCCCATTACCATTCACCTGTAATTATTTCTGGCTGGCTGAGCTATCTTTAGCATCAAAATGAAACACATTTAATTCTTCCTCGTCAGATATGTCCCCTCGACAATTTTATTATATTTTTGACAATAATGAATGATAAGACATTCGTATTTTGTTTCTCTGTCTCTCTCTTTCTAATTCTCAAATCTCCATTGAACAATCAATGAAAGCTCCATTTGCGAATAACAATGGACTCCACTACTAGTCCCTACATCGGCTTACACAAGTCCCCATTTCTCTCCTGCTTTTGTCACTTGCAACTTGTTCGCAAATCTTGAGACACAATAACACACATTATTTACAACTTATGATTATCATCATCCTCACTTTTTTCTCACATATTTTGCACCCTACTCTGATTGAGTTATAATGAGCGAAACAGCAGCAGTGACAGTACAAAAGGCCTATTTTTTTACCTCCATATGCGAACACACAATCGACTTATTACTCGCATCTTACAAAAATTCTACATTCTTACAAACTATCATTTTATTTTCTTGTAAAAAAGCTATGTACGCATTCATAAACACTCTATTTGAATATGACAATGTAATGCATATCGACAACAAAAGAGCATGTTAGACAGACCACTGACATTGGTGACGATACTGCTGAGTCTGCTACAAAATATTTTAAAGTCCCTAGTCTAAAAGTAAAACGTAAAATGAACCGTGCCAGGATAGGAAGTGTTGTACTCGGGTAAAAAGTGTTTTAAAAATGCATCTGTATGTCATCAACAAATGTTTGACTAACTTGATAGTAGTGATTGTATAAAATGATAAATAAGAGAACGATTGGGATGATGATAAAGCATACGAAAAAAAACGCGTACACATGCTATACCTCATGCATCTCCTATTATCATGGTCATGGCCATATAATCATTGGCATGAACGGCAATCATCTATCCATCATCTGCAGCGTTCAACTCGCGTTTATCAACACAAGGCCTCTGTATCATCGTTATTATGACGCTGTGACACCAAAAATAGCTACACTATGTCAGCGTGTTCTTTTTTTCAAGATGATGATGACGATGACGCTACAAATTATACTTTTCTCGTCTCCCTTCATCATCTTTCTTTTTTTTCCTCTTCTTTTGACGAAGAAAAGAAGACGGGATCCCTTTTACTTGCTGTTCATTCATTTTCTTTGTCTTTTTCCCTATTATAATAGGTGTTTGACTTACTTGGGGTTGAGATACAGATGCGGTGGTGGTGAGGAGTAGTCTGGTGTTGATCATTTATTATGCGGGAGAGAAGCAACGGCTAAATGTATGGATCCACTTGCAAATCGGTACAAAAAGAAATATGAAATTGCTATTATGAGCTAGCAATATATATGCACACTCCTGGCGTGATCGTCATTTTGATGATCCTAAAGACAGATGAAGGGATTCGTGTGTATATATTTATAGTACGAAAAAAAAATTATCAGTATCACCATTATTTTTTCATCATAACACATATTCATATTTCACAAAGAGGAAGGAGAAACGGAGGGGAGAAGAAATGGTTCAGTGTATAAAAGCACTTTTCCACCAGCTTCCGTCATCAGTTGGTCAGCAGGACAAAAAATAACCACACACGTTACAAATTGGGAGTTAAAATGTTGCTGGGCTAAGGTGGAAGTGACGAAGTTTGTGTTGAATTTTTCTGAAAAGAACTGAGTCGAAACGATTCATCAATGGATATGTTGAATAACGAAAGTTTCGGGTTAATGTGAGACAAACGAGACAAAGTTGTGATTTTACTAGACATTTTCTTCGTGGATTGTACAACTGTGCAAGGTTGTACAGAATCAAAAGTTAGATGGGGAGACGAAAGTGTCATAAAAGCTTGTCGATAGGTTCGACGCTGGCGTTGGTTGGAGTCTGCATAGTGTGTTCCATCTTACCTTCATGTAGCTTTGTAGAAGCGAATGCGCCGTCATATTCCAAAAACTTTTTCCCGCAGCATTCATTGGGGAATGCATCTGCAAACGTGTTTGAGCCTAGAGGGGATATTGGGAGGGATGGAGGAAGCAGCTACTCAGCGCCTATAGGAGGTAGCTATTCTGCAGGCGGTGGGGGAAGTAGCTTTGGAGGTTCTGGAGGAGGATATAGTGGTGGCGGTGCAGGTAATGCGAGAGTAGCATACCAATGAAAATGAAATGCAGTTTCAATTGAGTAAATTTTTCGTCCAATTCAGGTGGATATGATATGGGTGGAGGAGGTGGAGGTGGATACGGGGCACCTGCAATGGCAAGTCCTGCAGTTTACAAGTACCAGATTTACCCAAACCCGGTAAGTATTTAACACCCAGAATCTTTTTACACGCTATTTTGTATCATAATTCATGATTAATCGTTGGTAAGGCCATGCAAATGCAAATGGGATGGGGCATGGAAGATGACGATGATGACGGGGGTGGTGGATTCCCAAAGGAATTAATAGGACTTCTTGGACTCAAAGGACTTAAGGGTTTGAAAGGTGTGGATGGTTGAACATAACTTTCTCCGTCAAATTGTGGAAAAAACATTCATACATATTTTTTACTTTCCACATAGGACTCAAAGGACTTTTTGTAGGACTAAAGTTGCTCCTATTTCTGAAGAAACTCATTGGAATTCCATTGTTTCCAATCTTCTTGCCTCTTCTCCTACCTTTACTTCTTTTCAAACTTGCTTTACTTCTTCTTCCACTTCTTCTCATTCTACTTATTCCTGTGCCAGTTATTACAACGGGTAGGAAACTGCTTGAGAGTCCAGCAGGTCAAAGCTTCAAAAAATATTTGCAAGACAAAATGGACAACGTCATGGCCAATTTACCAGAAGACATCAGCCATATTATTGAGAAAATTAAAGGTTCTAGCGCAGACCTCAACTTGAGCAAGCTTCTGAACGGTAACGCTGAAAACTTTGGAACAGCTCGGGGAAATAATGCGAAGCATTTCAAAAGTAAGTTTGGTGATGTTGGTGGCAGCCGCACCAAAGTTGTCTATGCCGCATCAGCTCATACAGCCAACATAAAGCCATCCGCGAAACCAACCAAATTGGGAAAGAAGCTTGACTCAAAGAATGCTTCAAAACCTACAGCAAATACAACATAGCGTTAAAAAACTCTACTTTGTGGCCACCCTCTATTTGGACCTCTAAATCTTCTTTTAAAAATCTACAGCCGACAAACATCATGATCATGACCTTGACTTTGACAGAATGACCGACAAACGACATTTACGAAACATTGGACGCATATGGACGAAAACGTCAGTACTTCTTTACTCACACAGCCGACATACTCATTGATTTGACATAGCCTATTCATACTTTTTACGTGACAAATGACGAAACTCAGGTGCCAGGGGAAAATGAGACTTATCACAGACAGAAGACTGAAACCAAACATACTCTGAAAACATTTTACATGACTTACTCTAACGTTTAACTTTTCAACTGATGTACGGACTTTCACCAAAAACTTCTGACAAGTAGACGCAAGAAACCTTTCGCTGTTCAGTCAGACGAATGACAATTCCTCTTTTACTTGACGTGTACATGACTTTGGAAAAATCGTGGTTGTAGGTTAGCTTGGATTGTAAATTTATTATTTTTTTAAACTGTTTTTATATATTAGGCTGCATTTAATCATCTTCATCGTTGTACACAACATTTTGCCGGATTGATGTACTCGTGCTAATGAAATCATATTTATTTATTTGCGTAATTTATTCGTATGTACCTTAACACATAGTCCATAGAATTTTCAAACAAATTACGGATTATGATGTGTCTATTTATTCTAGTAGTACAATAGCAGACCAATTTTGCTAATGACAGAGATATGATATTGCTTCATGTTGAATAAACAAAAAACAACCAGTAAACCAACCCATTTCGCTCTTCTTTTTCTTTACCAGTCGGAACTTTTGCATGATACACCTTGGACAAGTTGCAATTCAAATCTATCACATCTTTGCAAAGTTGTAGGCACGTGCTGCAGCCAGAGCCAACATGAAGAAAGAAGGAGTTTTCATTGTTGACCCGTCACCAGATAAGAAATTTTCGTCATTCACCCGAAATTTCGGGGAATTTTCTTCAGAGCTAGAGAAAAGCGAAGATTTTCAAAGGAACCCTCCCGAAATTCCGGATCTTCTGTATGATTTAGCTCGTCTAACTGGAAGAGCTTCTCAAATAACTGGCCAGCTAATTTTTACAGTCAAACCGCCTCCAGATGGAAAGTATCAAGTTGTCCTTGGCAGCCTTCCAACAATTTCGTTTGTGGGTCGTCTGTTGGTTTTCTTTTTTGTTGGTACTTTTTACCTACAGTACACTGAGGGAGTTACCAAAAGATTTGGAATTGAGGACATTGGCAACAGCACGTTGGGTGTTACAGAATTCATTTTAACGCTCACCATATTTGTATCAGATTTCATAGGAAGCTTTATATTTTGGAAGGAGAGGGATGATATTTTGAGCTTCTTGAATCGTCTCACGGAAAACATAATCGAAATGGCTGAGGATGTGAAGGATTCCATCCCGATTCAGGAATGGTTTCCAACAATGAAAAAGCAAAACAGTAGGCTAGGGATCGTGGTAGGCGTCTCCACTGGCGTTAGCACACTCATATTAATAAATAGAGATGTTTACAATCTAGTTTTATGCATGCAAGGGAAATCTGATATTCATTGGGGCTACTTTGAGTGCATATTTCCTGTATTTGCTACATGTTGGTTTACCGTGCTATTCAGTAGACTGCATTTTCGGTTGTGGCTCGTGTCTGTTATAGATTTACTACAGTTAGGATTTAAAATGGTTAAGGAGCATGTTCATTTGCTTCAACGACAGAATGAAGGGTTATCTCGGCAAGCTAATAATCTGCATTTAGTCAAATTGGCGTACGAAATCCAAGATGCCAGTGATAAAACCACAGGAGCTGACAATCAGTTCAGGCTTACAGGAGATAGCTCTGCAGTTGATTATAAAGAACAAAAGTTGAACAAAATATTGGAAAAGTATCGAGCATTGGAAAACACACTGGAAGAGTTTAATGATTTATTTGCTCCTCATCTGTTAATTGGTATTGTGTCTATTGTGATTGTTGTTTTGATGGCATTGTTTCACTTTTTCGTTGAGGCGAACTACAAATTCAATAGTACTACAATTATATTTGCAATAGAGGCGGTGGTCTATGCTTTGATGTTGTTTTGCATGGGTACGGCTGCTACAGACATGGCAAGCGAAGTAAGTAGCATTATCAAAAACGTTTCTCTTGCAGTATGTAAGCACTTATCGCAAATTAGTTTTTTTATGTCAACCAGGCAGATACATGTATTACATCCTTACGGGACGTTCCATTGGGATATATCAATCCGGGACTAAAACAGAAGGTAGTTAACAAAATTAATCGGCTATATGTTATGCTGCAGTATTAGTACCACTATGAATTAGTTAAAATGATATCCAACTTTCGGTCTATCTTTACCAGATAATGTTGCACTTTCAACACGCAATGGCAGTTCCCCTTGTTGTCTCTCCAGGGTACTTTTTCTCGTTGAACAGAAAAATGTTGACATCGGTAATATGTAATAAGTGATTGAATGCAGCTATACAAATGATTATTTCTATTTGCCTTCAATAATTATTATACATGACGTCTAATAGGTTGCGGGAACATTGACCACTTATCTGATTGTTTTGATACAATTCCAAACCAATGAAACGCCTGGCGCCTCTAATAAAGGGAATGTATCTTTGACTGTTGAAGAATAAGCCTCGTTTGTAGGGACTTTAAAGGTTACACTCTAAAAGATATTTGTTATAGACCACAACTTCAATGTAATGAATGAAAAGTATGTATTAACACTAATAGCTTGAATCTGAGCGTATAGTTGGTTCATTAAACGACAGTGTCTTTTGAATCCCTAAATTAGACACATAATGTTACTGTTTCGCAGATTACACTGGATTTGGGCATGACGTACTTTCGCTCTACTATGCTTCTGAAATTTCTACTAATCTAACAGACGAAACTCGTGACTCGTCATCACAAAAAAAATGCCCTGACTTGTAGCAGAAGACTTTAATTGCTAGCCGTAATTTGTTCCTCCTGGTATATAATATCAAAAGGTATATATGGTATATATGTTGCTGTTGCTATCTACCTGACTCCTTTGCGAGTCAATATAAATTACTATTACTTGATAAAATATTTGTCCATCTCGAATTGCTTCCTGGGTATAATATCGAGTTGAGCGTCTTCTGCACTGACCATCAGTTCTTTCATTTCTCATTTTTAGTACTGTTGTAGGGATCCTTTTATATCGTATCCTATCACTGATACATCAACGGCTAAGCTAACGACAGAAAACCGAAATGCCCCATCAGATTTGCATAAACGAAAACTCCCCTTCATCCTCCTCAGAATCTTATCGAATAAACCTAAACGATATCTTCAAACCCTGTCTTCTCCCATCCATTTTATTCGGCATGTTTCCCTTTTCAGTGGATTGGAAATCGTTAACTTTCAAATTTTCTTGGCTAAGCTACCCTTCCCTCTTATCTTACGTACGGATCCTTATTTGTATAGCTTGGGTTATAGTCTACCACAAATCAGTTGACGAATTCCAGGTATCCTATTGGAATATGGGTGCAACTGAGGGGTTTTCAATGAATCTAGTAACATATATAAGTTTTTTTGGTGACGTCATCGCTGTTGCTGGGTTGATTCAAAATCGGGCGAAATTGGAAAGCTTTCTTGCAGGTCTTGTGGAAATCACATCTGAACCAACGCCAAATGGACACTTCTTGGCACCAGTTCGCAAACGCATGCATAGGTCAAAACGATTAGTTACACTTTCGTTTCTGATGACATTAGTACAGTTTGTTTGTCGCCAGTTGTACATTGCCATTTCAGAGAGAGAGAAAGTCCGCTGGTACTTTTATCCAATGCTGATAGTGGCGATTTTTGGCTTCGTGAACTTATATTTTCGGCTACTGAACAGAATCTGGGTGATCAGCTTAATTGACTGCTTCAGCTCCTTGACTCGCATGCTTCGGAAATCACTTCACGTTAGGATGACGGATCAAGTTAAATCATTCAAGTATGAGGAGTTTGGCCTTATAACGAAAAAGCAGTCCCTATTCCGAACAGATTTAATCAAAATCGAGATATATTTGAACACTATCAATCGCCTCGAAAGAATGGCTAGGGAATTTGAGAAAGGGTTTGGATTTTTTATAGTTATCACAATGTTTTCGGACATTGTGACTGTAATTACAACTGTTTTTGTGTCAATACAAAAATACCAGCAATTTACTATTGATATTAGTTTAACTTTTGGACTGACTGGTTTTGTATCTGCAGTGTTGTTGTTTCTTTTATGTCAGAATGGATCGCGTCTAGAATATGAGGTAAATTTTGCCATCCAACAGTAGCAGCGACTATATAATTAATTTAAAAAATTGCTTGCTTATTGTTTTATTCCTGTAGATGTGCGAAACAGTTCTTCTCATGCAAAATCTTGTGCGAATCAATCAGGATCATTTACCATCATGCATGCAAGAACAGCTTAAGGGGATCTCGCAATACATCAGGGTTTCGAATCTCAAGAAAGTAAGCCTCAAACCAGGATTATGTTTTCCACTAAACCTTCAAACGTTGACCTCCGTAAGTATCGCATGAGTTTATGCAACGAGCATTATCTGAAGGGCAAAGAAAATCTAGTGTTTGATTTTCTTCTTTAATGTTTCAAGATCTGTGGATCAATCATCATGTATCTAGTCATCCTGGTACAGTTTCGGTCCAACGAATAAGCAGGAAATTAGCCAGTCAAGATCATGAGTTCGACGGAAATGTACAGAAGCATAATGATTCAGTAAAACATAACCCGTCAGTTTGCGTCAAACAGGGCGTGTACATCATCAATATTCGGTCTGATCACCTAATTATCGAAAATAATGAAACTGCGTACAAATAAAAAAGTAAAACAGAAAGAACATGAAACCCATCATTTTGTACCATATTTAGTTTGTGGTAGTCTGTAGTGAACAATTTACTCGTCAACTTTTACGACCATAACCTGCGGCACGCACCTTTTCCTCCAAAATGTCTGCAGGAAAATCCCATAAACAACATTTATACTTACTATTCCGATACTCTTTATATCCATCGATTGTGTCGGGTTTCTTCCCTTTCTCGCTTAACACCTCGTGTCATCTTAAGTTTGCATATAAAAGCTGGCCATTTTTAGCGTTAATTGCTCGATACTTGCTTTCTGCCATGTGCATATTTTTCGTACAGAAATGTTCCGAAGAATTTCATGAAGTTTTCTGGAACCTCAGCGAGACCGAGCACTTAAGTGAAACATTTGCCCAGACAATCGTATCACTCGGGGAGTTTTTGACTGCTGTAGATTTTATAGCAAAGCAAAAGGAAATAATTGACTTTCAAGTAAAGTTAGTCAATTTGGTTGGTTGCACAACTGACCTGAAAGGAGATTTGAACCAAGTATACGTCAGATCTAAGCGATATGCTTTGAGATTATGTATAGTTATTGCTTTGTCAAGTATCGTTTCGCCATTTCTATTAATTGTGAGACAAGTTTGCACCATTAGGAAAACAGAGAGAAACATACCTTGGCTATTCTATCTGTTACCACTCTTCACGCTAGTTGCATTTGTGCAACTTCTCTTCAGACTATTTCCAAAGATATGGATGTCTTGTGTAATAAATGTCATCTCTATGAGCGTGTTTTCCATTAGGAACTCCATCCGCGGGCAACACTCTCAGCTCCATCATGATGCAGACATTTTTTGGCACCGCCAGTTTGAAAACTACAGAGCTATAGAAGAACTCATTCAAAATTTCAATTCATCATTTGGCGTTTCTGCAACACTTGCTGTGTTTACAATGACCGTCAACGTTTTCACAATAAGTTTTGTGACGTATTTATACTTAAAACATCTACCTCTTGACATCGGTATTGCATTTGGCACAAATGCAGTCGTTCCAGCTATAGTATTGTATTACATGTGTTGGAGTGGAACACAACTGGAGAATGAGGTATTTATTTTTGATTTCAAAACTCTGAAATAAGTATTACCGTAAGTGTAATGTTTTCTCATGTAATGTATATAGATGAAAGCGCTAGCATCCCATATCCAAGACGAAGTACACCTCTCGTCTGCAGATTCGTTATCATTTCATGTAAAATTATCGTATATACTCCAACAATATACTTTTCATGAAAGCATTGTGTTAAATGTTGACAAATATGTTTATTAATTGATATCATTATAGGCTACCGTATTATACATGAAAACGTTGAGTTCACAGCCAAAAGTTTCTCCAGGCTTCTTTTTCAACCTTAACCTTAAATTGCTTACCTCCGTAAAATTTAGCTAAATTGCCTCATGGTTCAAGCATAATGCTCGCATGATTTAACATGTAACAAATATTGATTTAACATGTTTATGGTTTTTTTTGAAGATATTTGGATCCATCGCAATGTATTTCGCATTATTCCTTCAGTTCCACAACAATGAGTGAACTTACCCACTGCAATTAATGTAATATCAACCATAATATTAAGGGCCATCAACTAATTAACTTTAATATTAGCTTATTAATCAAACATTTAGCTCTTGAAAATCCCAATTAATTTCAGCTACTCACATTTGAGTCAAACCTGGAGGCATACACAGCCGAAAGTAGTTTTATCCTTCGCAAGTGAAACAAAAATGGAATACAGGCAAGAAGAAAAATCTGTTTGGACAACTTTCCCCTTTCCCAACATTCCCGATAGCTTCTACCAAAAGCAAAAACTATTTGCTGACCAAGAAAATTTAATCTACCAAACCATATCTGTCTCAATACACCCCGCAATCCGCTGGGGCTACTGTCCATTCTCATTTCACAAATCATTGCAGTTAAAATTTTCTTGGTTTTCGAAGCCAATTATTTTTCTTATTGCTCGAATGATTATCTGCCTTGGAGCCGTTTTCCTGTTCCACCAATGTTGGGAGTTTTACTTTTTAATGTATGGAAAAATCAGTACAACCGCAGTAATCGCAGAGCGGTTCAGTAACGTATTAGCTTGTCTTTTCGAACCCGTACTGGTGTACATTCTGATCCAGCGTAGGGAAAAAATTATCTTGTTTTTCCAAGATTTTGTAGCTCTTTTGAATGGAATCGTAGACACGCCAGAAGAATTTAAGTTACACTCAAACTATACGAAAAAACTTGTGAATCTTGTTTGGATTAGTAGCATTTATGTAATGGTCACTTCCGTTTCCGACCAGTATTGGCATGTCGCCAAAGCGGCGGAAGTACAATCAGTCCCGATGTACTTTTATTTTCTTCCGTTTTTGTCAACAGTTTGGGGGTCGTTGTATTATCACCGTTTATTTGGTCGGGTATGGATATTCGGAATAATTCAGTGTTTTCTGGCCATGATACATTGTATAAAACGTAACATCCAGCGGTCCATTTCAAAGGAAATCAACAAAAATTATGAGCAAGGACGATCTAATTTAAAACGGGCTCTTATGCACTACCGCCTCGTTGAAAAGCTAATTGAAGATTTCAACGAAAGTTTTGGGATTTACATAGTAATTAGCTTGTTAACATTAACTTTAACTATTTTGCTGGCAGTTTTTGAGACAGTTTTGTTTGCGAAACATGAATCATACATTCTTGCGCTGGATTTTTTAGCGGCAGTCGTCTCGAACGCCGTAATTTTATATCAGCTTTGCTCTGTTGGATGTCAATTTGAAAATGAAGTAAGTGATATTTAAAAAGGTAGTTATCGATATAGGTAAAGTATAATGATTGCCAATAATGGAAAATGTGCGAAAAAACAGGCAAAGGAATGTATGCTTATTCTTCAAGACGCGAACTTTGGGGAAAGTCAAGATGATCATCATATTGCTGTCGAGACACAGTTCCATTTTCTAAAGGGCTTATTCCAACCTCCTCAAATTTCCCCAGGATTTTATTTTAACTTGAATTTGCAGACACTAACTACGGTAAAACACTTAAAATTTTTCAAAGATGTCATGAGACTTAGCTGCCAAGTAACCTTGAATTTGTAGATGCTTGGTGGAATAATCACTTATGTGATTGTGCTCGTCCAGTTTCATACAAGCGAACCCCCTTTGAAGAAAGTGTCTTACTACTAAACTGCACCTCTGCGCAGGATGCGTTGCAGTTAGGGACAAATTGGTTTCGATCTTGGCGTTTATTGGATTTTCAAAGTGCTGGTCTGTTTTATTCATGGAATCGATACCCTGGAGAGGAACCTATCCGGAATCATTTATACATTATAATTCAATACGTAAATAGCATTTAAGTTTACATACATGTTGCAACTTTGTATGCAATTGCAACAGATTTAAAGGAAACGGTAAAAGTTTCATTTGCAGGTACATATTACAAGCTATTCTTCATAAGCTCTGTTTCGAATAGGTTTTAAAATTAAATCAATACCAAACCTCAACGATTATGAGTCACTTATTCAAAATAAGGGCGTACATTTTCCCTTGTTTTAGAGCCAAAAACTCCGGTTATATTCTATAGCTAAATTAGTTCAACCATGCAATGGCCCGACACAGTCACAACAAGTTGTAACAGTTACAGAAGCCAGTTTCCATGCCACCCGCAAGTCCTCAGGTAACATGTGGTCACAATCCTCCACAGACGTGGAGTCAGTAGTACTCATCCTTTTCAAAACTTTTGTAGTGTAATGCTTCGCCTTGCAAGACCCAAACTTGCCAAAACCATTTTGACAAGTGGTCGATGTGCAGTCGTAGGTTTTTATGTAGCGCGGATAGTAATCTGAACCCATGTCAATCCAGCGCCGAATTGCTATGCAACCTCCATGGTGAGTTTCTGCACTACGGGCCAGCCTAGAATGAGAGTCGGTGCCCTCAAGGCCTTTGTCTTCTTCTTTGATTTTTTCATGGATTTCTTCTTCAGAGTCGGCCAAATACGGGACGGATCGTTTTATAACCGGGCCAAACAGCCTCCGAGCTGAAAAAAAGCATCAGTATTTGAAAAATACCATTAAAAACTCCAAAATTCAGCTTACTCATGACGGGGAACCCGCAGTCCTTTTTTCTTCTATTTGGAAAACTTGCAGGGCTCATTTGTTCCGGATTCCCTGGGGCAATTGAAGACATTTGCCAGTAATCCTGGTAGGGAATGATGACATGATGATTGTACTGAGATTTTGCAGGTGGCCTTGGTGGTGGTACTTGGAGACCAATATCGTCAGGATCGATCATCCAATCCTCTTGCCCTGAGTCCCCACCCCAACCTCGATGACTTGACAATAACGATGTTCCAGGGTCGTCGATGGCATCTTGAGATCTGGCATCCCAAATCAACGTCGACAGTACTAGTATCAAACAGGAAACCATGATATTTCTCTACTTTGGAGACTAAACGGAGAAAACATCTTCGGCAAAGTCTAACTGGACACTGGGTCGTAATTTATATAAATACTAACGTTTATTTTCACATTTTACACGAAAGGAATATCAACATAATAAATGCCTCCAACTCGTGTGTTCTTCTATTCTGTTGTAATTACCGTAAAACTTACATTCAGTTCTGATTGTATGATCACCCACGGGAATTCGCCAGAATCCATTAGAGTTATAACACATCCGCCTGACATATCTTTCAAAAGCTTCCGGTCAGTTGAAAAGCAAGCATTTTTCCAAGTGACGAGGGTTTCCTCGGAATCATATTTTTAAACTAATTGCTTTTAAAAGCTCCGTGCGTAAATCCCCCTAAAGATTTTCATTATGTTTATACAAAATGAACTAAAAAGTCAATATGTACTTACCGTAGTTAAAGGGCAAATTATTGCACATAAAGAGTTGAAACAAAAAAACACAGGTGTTTTCCTCTAGTCTAAAGTTGATTCTTGCTAAAACAAAATCATTTTGTTTAGTTTATGGAAATGAGGAAAGGTTTCTTTTTAATGGCATAATAATGATAGCAACAAAATTAAACCTGGATTATAGCTAAGTGGTCAGACAATACTGGGAATAGCATTGAAATGGATGAATTGAATTAAGATAAGCCACAAACCCAAACAAGTCTAGTTTGTATATAGGTAATAGATGATCGGCTTGTCTATGAGTTAGGTACATGGTAAAAATATAGTCAGTCATGTATAATGATACGCATGTTAATTTGTCAACCTTAAAGTATGTTTTGTCTCTGTTTCTTAGAGTTTTATGTAATTTCTCATTCACAACATTTTAAATTAAGTCATTTAAATAAAAAAAGAAGTATTAATCAATGGCTCCGAAGAAGGGAAGCCAAGAGGTCAGTAACATACAAAGTTACAAGACAAACTGAGCCACATTCTAAATGAGAAATAGCACAGTCAGCATTCACGACATTTATAAATGTCGTACGACATTTATAAATGTCGTCACCTGANTTACAGTCAGCATTCACGACATTTATAAATGTCGTACGACATTTATAAATGTCGTCACCTGAGGACATTTATAAATGTCGTACGACACTTATAAATGTCGTTTTATTTTGAGGACATTTATAAATGTCGTACGACATTTATAAATGTCGTAGAAAAATCAAAAAGCTAAGAATATTCAAAAAATCATCGTTTATTTTTTGGTCGGGCATATACTTGAGTGGTCGGGCGATTTTAAATATGATTTAAGTAGTACACCTAATGGACTAATTTCTCCATGTGGCGATTTTAAATCCTATGTGGCATTCTCGAGAAAATGATTTTTGAAGTTATAAATAATATATTTTGTGTAATTATTGCAGACGACATTTATAAATGTCGTACGACATTTATAAATGTTGTATGCTGTGATATTTTACTTAAATGGATCGAAACAAGGAGAAAATACTAATAGAGAGGGTTAGATTGTTTTGTATTGCCAACACATTTCAATTTTGTATTCACACTGCGCTGCACTGTGAACACAAATTTTAGAGTCGTGTTATATTGTAATACAAAAATTTGCATTCAAGGTTAGGGTAATTTGAGTCAGTCGAGTGTCATCATCTGATTTTTTTTTGACATTTATAAATGTCGTACGACATTTATAAATGTTGTATGCTGTGATATTTTACTTAAATGGATCTTTTACATTAAAAACGGAAAGAATAAATTCAAAATTCAATGAGATTGGCTAAAATTGACAAGCAAGGAGAAAATAATAATAGAGAGGCTTAGATTGTTTTGTATTGCCAACACATTTCAATTTTGTATTCACATTGCGCTGCATTGTGAACACAAATTTTAGAGTCGTGTTAGATTGTAATACAAAAATTTGCATTCAAGGTTAGGGTAATTTGAGTCAGTCGAGTATCATCATCTGATTTTTTGGTAGCATTTAACCTTTTGCCGCGCGACGTTACCACCGTCGAAATTTTTACTCACGTCACCACCGCGATAACGTTAGGTTGTTTAGGTTAGGTTGGTAATTGACAAACAAGGAGAAAATAATAATAGAGAGGGTTAGATTGTTTTGTATTGCCAACACATTTCAATTTTGTATTCACACTGCGCTGCATTGTGAACATAAATTTTAGAGTCGTGTTAGATTGTAATACAAAAATTTGCATCCAAGGTTAGGGTAATTTGAGTCAGTCGAAGATCATCATCTGATTTTTTGGTAGCATTTAACCTTTTGCCGCGCGAGGTTACCACCGTCGAAATTTTTACTCACGTCGCCACCGCGATAACGTTAGGTTGTTTAGGTTAGGTTGGGTGGTTTTTGACGTCGATTTTCGAAGTTATGCGGCAATAGGTTAAATATGACCGATTTGTTTGTCGTTTGTTTACATGAAGATGAACTGACAAAAAGTAAAAAAAAAAGCATCTGATGACGCACGCGCCCGACAGAAGTTAGAGTGTGGCAAATTTGTGTACCACCAAGCCTAAATAGGGGCAATGTGGAGCATGCAGCAGCGAATTCTCTGAATGAAAACATTGCATTCGGAAAGGCTTGTGGGAATGCAATGCGTTGGGCTTTTGCGGTCATTTTTGCATTCAAAATGTTCATAGTCAA